>CAUYON010176329.1:0-19613 GCA_963573935.1 Arctocebus calabarensis
GGGCCCGCCAAACAACAATGTCGGCTGCAACCAAAGATGGCTGGGTGTTGTGGCAGGCACCTGTAGTCCTGGTTACTTGGGAGGTGGAGGTGGGAGACTCTTTTGAGGCCAGGAATTGGAGGTTGCTGTGAGCTGTGATGCTATAGCACTCTATCCAGGGTGACAGCTTGAGCTCAAAAATAAATAAATAAATAAATAGATAGATAGATAGATAAATAAATAAATAAATAAAAGAGGTAAAGTCTTCATTTTTTTTAATGCTGCATAGTATTCCATGGTATACATGCACCTTAATTTATTAATCCACTCATGGGTCAGTGGGCACTTGGGCTTCTTCCATGACTTGGCAATTATGAATTGAACTGCAATGAACAATCTGGTGCAAATATCTTTGTTGCCAAATGATTTTTGCTCTTTTGAATATACACCAAGTAGAGGAATTGCAGGATCAAACGGCAGGTCTACATTTAGTTCCCTTAGTGTTCTCCAAACTTCCTTCCAAAAGGAATGGTACTAGCTTGCATTCCCACCAGCAGTGTAGAAGTGTTCCCTTTTCTCCACATCCATAGTTTGATAGTAGAACTCCAACATCTGTAGTTTTAGGGTTTTGTGATACTTTTTGGGCTACTTTTACTGGAGTTCGATGGTATCTCAGAGTGGTTTTGGTTTGCATTTCTCTGATAATTAAAGATGATGAGCATTTTTTCATGTGTCTGTAGACCATGCACCTGTCTTCTTCAGAGAAACTTCTGTTCATGTCTCTTGCCCACAATGAACTGGGATCACTTGTTTTTTTCTGAGTGATAGGTTTGAGTTCTCTGTGGATTCTGGTTATTAGACCTTTGTTGGAACTATACCTTGCAAAAATCCTCTCCAATTCTGAGGGCTGTCTGTTTGCTTTACTTAGCGTGTTCTTGGCAGTGCAGAAGCTTTTTAATTTGATCAGATCCCAGTAATGTATTTTTGAGGTTGCTTCAATTGCCTGGGGTGCCCTCCTCATAAAGTATTCTCCCAGGACAATTTTTAAAAGTGTTTCCCCTGCACTTTCTCCAAGAATTTTTATAGTTTTATGTCTTAAGTTTAAGTCCTTTAACCGGTGAGAGTCAATTTTTGTTAGAGGAGAAGGATATGGGTCCAGTTTCAGTCTTCTACAGTCACTAGCCAATTCACCCAGCACCATTTGTTAAATAGGGAATTTTTCCCCCAGTTTATATTTTTGATAGGCTTATTAAAGAGCAAATGATGATAAATGTCTGATTTCACCTCTTGGTCTTTAATTCTGTTCCATACATCTACCTTTCTATTTTTGTGCCAGTACAGTATGCTGTTTTGATCACTATTGATTTATAGTATAGTCTGAAGTCTGGAAGTGTGATTCCTCCCAATTTGTTTTTATTTCTGAGTAATGTCTTGGCTATTTGAGGTTTTTTTCTGTTTCCACAGAAAACAAAGTCCTAATTTTTCAAGGTCTTTAAAATATGGCAGAGGTGCTTTAATAGGGATCACATTAAATGTGTAGATTGCATTAGGTAGTATAGATATTTTAACAATGTTGATTCTTCCCAGCCATGAGCATGGTGTATTTTTCCACTTGTTAACATCTTCAGCTATTTCTTTTCTCAGAGTTTCATAGTTCTCTTTATAGAGATCTTTCATGTCCTTAGTTAGACACACTCCCAGATATTTCATGTTCGTTGGCACTAATGTAAAGGGAATAGAGTCCTTGATTGTTTTTTCCCTTTAACTATTGTTGGTATATATAAAGGTTACAGATTTGTGAGTGTTAATTTTGTATCCTGAGATGTTACTGTATTCCTTGATCACTTCTGGGAGTTTTCTAGTTGATTTCCTGGGGTTTTCCAGGTATGCAATCATATCATCTGTGAAGAGTGACAGTTTAATCTCCTCTGGTCCTATTTGGATGCCCTTGATTGCCTTCTCTTGCCTGATTATGATGGCTAAGACTTCCATTACAATGTTAAAAAGCAGTGGAGACAAAGGGCATCCTTGTCTGGTTCCCAATCTGAGTGGAAATGATTTCAATTTAACTCCATTCAATACGATATTGCGATATTGGCTGAGGGTTTCCTGTAGATGGCCTATGAGTTTAAGAAATTTTTCTTCTATACCAATTTTCTTAGTGTTGTGATCAAAAAGGATGCTGGATATTATCAAAAGCTTTTTCTGCGTCAATTGAGAGAATCATATGGTCTTTGTTTTTTACTTTGTTTATGTGATGTATTATATTTATGGATCTATGTATATTGAACCATCCTTGGGACACTGGGATGAAACCCACCTGGTTGTGGTGTATAATTTGTTTGATGTGTTGTTGGATTCTGTTTACAAAGATTTTATTGAATATTTTTGTATCAGTATTCATTAGAGATATTGGTCTATAATTTTCTTTTCTTGTTGGGTCTTTTCTTGGTTTGGGAATCAGGGTGATATTTGCTTCATAGAATGTATTGGGAAGTATTCCTTCTTTATTTATGTTTTGGAAAATGTTAAGTAATATAGGTACTAGTTCCTCTTTAAAGATTTGGTAGAATTCTGATTTGAAGCCACCTGGTCCCGGGCTCTTCTTCTAGGGAAGATTTCTTATAGTTGATGCTATTTCAGAACTTGTTATAGGCTTATTCAACATTTTCACTTTTTTCTGGCTAAGTCTAGGAAGGTAGCAGGTTTCCAAGTGTTGATCTATTTCCTTCAGATTTTCATACTTCTGAGAATAGAGTTTTATGTAATATTTATTAAGGATTTGTTGAATTTCTGAGGAGTCTGTTGTTACTTGGCCTTTATCATTTTTCTGATTGATGAAATTAGGGATTTTACTCTTCTAATTCTGGTTAGGTTAGCCAAAGGTTTATATATTTTATTGACCTTTTCAAGAAACCAACTTTTTGATTGATTGATCTGTTGTACGATTCTTTTGTTTTCAATTTCATTTAGTTCTGCTCTAATTTTAATTATTTCTTTTCTTCTACTGGATCTAGGGTTGGAATGTTCTTCCTTTTCCAGTTGCTTGAGATGTCCCATTAAGTTATTGACTTCCTCTCTTTCCATTATTTTAAGGAAGGCTTGCAATGCTATAAATTTCCTCAGGGCCAGGTTTGAACCCATCACCTCTGGTATATGGGGCCGGCACCCCACTCCTTGAGCCACAGGTGCCACCCTTAAGGTCCCATTCAGAACTACTGCCTGAAACTCTGGGCACCAGCTTGGTGTGGTGGAGCTAGAATGGGATCTTGTGCTGTGTCTGACATATTGTACCTTGGGGGAGTTGATCTACTCTGATTATTCATGTTGCCAGAGTTTTTCTCCTGATTCTGCCTCATGATTGTTTTTTTACCAGTTGGCTAGATGGGCAGATGAGGTGAAATTGGATTAGGAGCTCATGGAGTTCTGGTTAACCAGCCCTTTGTCAAGGATCTGGGATTGGGGACTGCAGCTTTCCCTCCCTACAGCTTTGCACAGGACCTGTACAGTATTATAGTCTGAGTCTAAGGAAACCTGCTTGGTGTGATGGGATTAGGTGGCTCTGTCTTTATTAAGCTGATCCTGGTTTGATCCTAGTGCACCAGTGACTCTGGTTTGAAGTCTTAGCTGTGGATAAATACAAGCAAGTAAGACACCTCACCCCACCATGGACAATAAGTAGAAGAGGAAAATCAACCCTTCCCGTTACCTCACAACCAGGGTACCACCCAAGAGGGTCCTTGGGTGATTGGCCCAGATTAGGAGTTCCAAACCAATTGATCCAGTCAGTACAAACTTTCAAGTGGGAAAGTTTGAAAGGTCCCCAGCAACTAGATGGTGGAGGTCTACTGGCTGCTCAAATTTGGCTCGCTCCAGTGCTCTGTGGAGTCAGAAAGGTCCACCCAGAGGCAGAGTTGGACCAGAGGGCTGTGTCTCTTTCTCCACCTTTCACACCCAGTCACTGGTGACCCCACAGGGCTGAGGTCCTGCTCCCTCCAATAAGCAGAAGTGCCAGGGCTTTGCGCCTGTCAGAGTCAGAGGAAGGTCAGTGCCCCCCTCTCCCTGGCCTGGCCACTACCCTCAGCCACCAGCCTGCTGGAGAAGCTGAGGCTTGCTTGCTTCGGGTACTCAATAGCTACTGGGGAGTGTTCCACCTCAACTCAGTCTAATCCTGAGGATAACAAGTCATTAAATCCTTTTCTCCCTCAGCCACCACAATAGCTACTGGGGAGTGTTCCACCTCAACTCAGTCTAATCCTGAGGATAACAAGTCATTAAATCCTTTTCTCCCTCAACCTTTGCCCCAGCTGCTCTGCAGCACCAGTATCCCTATAGAGCAAGGTCTGGTTTCCTCTGGCAGTCCTCAGAGTTGGGGTGGTGTCTCTCCAAGATTAGACCCCAGCGGGATCACTCTATTGGTGCTGAATCTTTGTGGGAAGTGAGCCTGCGTAGCTTCTAGACAACTGCCACAGCCGGGGAGTGGCTGTAGGAGCAGCTCTGGGAGCGCAGGACACACAGATCCAGCAGCAGGGCGGGGGACACTGCACACAGTTCTGGCGATGCAGGGCACCCAGTGACTTCGGCAAGGAGAACGCTCAGCCCACAAATCTGGCAGGGTGGAGCACGGCACAGAGGCATGCAGGGTTCTAGCAGGGCAGGGCACGGGGCGCTTGGTCCAGCAGGGCCTGCTTAGGAGCCTCCTACCTCAGTCTCTGCAGGGGGATAGGCTTCTGGATCGTCAGGCAAGGGGGGAAGGGTGGACTGGAAGTTCAGAATGGCAGGGGAAATGTTAGTTCAATTTTCCTGCCTGGCAAGAGAGTGCTCAGGGTCACAACAGGGTCCATCTGGGGAAGGAGTCCCCACTTCCTACAGCTCTCACCCACGGGGTGAGACAAGAGGTCCTCAGTTCACTGTTCGCCTGTAGAAAACCTGAAATTTGCTTTCTTGGAGTTGCAGCTTATTTGGCAGAGGTGACCTGCAATTATCACTCCTCTCTCTTGGGTCAGCTCCCAGTCTTCAGCTTAACCGGATATTTTCTGGACATTATCCTTCCCTCTGGACAGGAGCTTCTATTGAAGGCTGGCTCCAGTTGGCCATCTTGCCCCTTTTCCCCAAACCATGGATTTTGAGTAATTATGATCTGTTAATGAAGTTTCATCAACTGTAACAAATGTACCACTCTAGTGGGGATGCGGACAATGGGGAGCCTGTACATGTATGGAGACAGAGTTACGTGGGAAAACTCTGTACTTTGCTCTTAATTTTGCTGTGAACCTAAAACTGCTCTAAAAAAAATAGTTCTTTAAAAAAAAAAGGCAGCCTGACATGGTGGCTCATGCTTACAATCCCAGCACTGTGGGATGCCAAGGCAGGAGGATTGCTTGAAGCCAGGAGTTCAAGACCACCATGGTAACATAGCGGGACCCTATCTCCACACAAAATTTAAAAAAAAATTAGTTGTGTATAGTGGCAGACACATCTGTAGTCCTAGCCACTGAGGAGGCCAGGACAGGTGGATTACTTCAGTTCAGGAGTTGAGGTTGCTGTGAGTTATGATCACGCCTCTGCTCTCCAGCCTGGGTGCCAGAGGAAGACCTTGTTTAAAAATTAAAAAAAAAAAAAGCCAGGGCAGTACCTATGGTTCAGTGAGCGGGGCACCAGCCCCATATACCAAGGGTGGTGAATTCAAACCTGATCCCAGCCAAACTGCAACAAAAAAACAGCTGGGCGTTGTGGCCCAGCTACTCGGGAGGTTGAGGCAAGAGAATTGCCTAAGCCCAAGAGCTGGAGATTGCTGTGATCTGTGATGCCACGGCACTGTACCAAGGGTGGTAAAGTGAGACTCTGTCTCCCCTCCCCCCCAGAAAGCCACATACATACTACCCTGGGCATGGCATGGAATGGCCCAAGGACTGGATGAAAACTGAAAAAAGAAAAGGAATAAAGGGGCTTGGGGCGTGTAGCTCAGTGGCTGGGGTGCTGGCCACATACACCGGAGCTGGCGGGTTCGAATTCAGCCCAGGCCTGCCAAACAACAATGACAACTATAACCAAAAAATACCCTGGAAGGGTTGTGGCCCGTTTCTGTAGTCCCAGTTACTTGGGAGGCTGCTGCAAGGGAATCATTTAAGCCCAAGCATTTGAGGTTGCTGTGAGCTGTTGATGCCACACTCTCTACTGAGGTCGACATAGTAAGACTCTGTCTCAAAAAAAAAAAAAAAAAAAAAAAAAAAGAAGAAAGAAAGAAAAAGAAAAGGAATTAAGGAACTAGAGGTGGGGATGGGGTCAGGGATTATTCGAGGCCATATGAAAGTGTTTCATTTTAAGTTATTTTCAAAGCACCCTCCCAGGAAATTATAACCCTAAACTAACCACTTACTTTATTGATAGTCTACCGTAATAGTATATAATCTATATCCATTTATTTCTGCTTGTCAGGATACTAGCTCCAAACACATAAGGCTGATTCCTGGAAGGCTGTCATCCCTGGCAGAGTGATGGAGCCTGGGTCAAGCTGGTCCTACCTGAGGAGGCTTCGGGGACCCACCCCTGGCACGAGGTGAGTGGGAAGCACCGCCACAGCCGCGCGAGGCTCGTCCTGAGCAGATGCCTGGCCACTCGCTCGCAGGTGCCTGCGGTACTCACCGGGGAAGAAACTTTCTAATGTGTTCTACTGAAAATTAGGCCGAGTGGGCGGGACTTCTTCCTTTCTCTCTACGGGATGCCGCACCCCTCTCTGCTCTTTTTCTCCCCCCATCTTCCTCTCTCTCCTCGTTCTTTGTTCTCATCTCTCTCTTTCTCATTTCTTCCCCCCACTCTCTTCCCTTTCTCTAGTGTAAAATAAACTTATACTTTTACATTCTTAAAAAAAGAAAGAAAATTATTCAAAGTGAAGTCCAGGCTAGCAGGGAAGAATGTTGCACAGTGAAGAGTGTCTTCCCAAAACTGTATTTAAATACTATCTGCACATATACCATAAATTTTCCATCACTAATATGGATTGAAGTCTTTATTGGAGGCAATAACAGAACTTGAATACAATAGAAGAGACAATATAGAGGTGACAACCACATCGTAGAAGAGAATTAGAAAATAAAAAAGATCTATTCTATAGGCTTATCGACATTTACCATTAGAAAATATGACTTCTATTAAAGTCCTTTGTCATATTCTAAAGAATAATTAGTATAAAAATAGTCACTCTTTATGCAAAGCTATTGTGATACATGATTCCTGAAACTTTTTCTCCCTTTTCCTCTTGGAAAGATACATCTATGGTAGAGAAGTGTAAACTTGCCTTCATGAGCAGCTCTAATTCCAAAGAAGCAATGTTCTTACAACTGGGTTTTTGTTCTGGGATTAACATAGCATGGCATAGTGGTTGTTCTCACGATCTCTGGAGTAAGACTATCTTGCCCCGCATTCTGTTTCTAATCCTTACTAGCTATGACATCTTGAAATAGTGTCTCATCCTCTGTAGGTCTCAGCTCTTTTATTAATAATACAATTATTGCAAAAATACTTATTTTGTAGGGTTATAGGGAAAGCATAAGAGTTAATATATACAATCACTAAAGTAGTACCCAGAATTGTAGAAGCAGTCAATAATGTTAGCTATTTTTAAGATGCCTGTTGTAACTAGATTCCCTTTAGTTTGTATGTCCTATGTGATTTTTGCCCTTTATTGACCAATATCTGAATTTTCTTTTATTTGTATTTACTTCCATATGCAATATAGTTCTTTTTCTTTTCTTTTTTAGAGACTGAGTCTCACTTTGTTGCCCTCAGTAGAGTGTCATGGTATCACAGCTTACAGGAACCTCCAGCCCTTGCAGCTTAGGTGATTCTCTTGCCTCAGCCTCCCGAGTAGCTGGGATTACAGGTGCCTGCCACAACACCCGGCGATTTTTTTGTTGCAGTTTGGCTGGGGCCAGGTTCAGACTCACCACCCTCAGTATATGGGGCTAGCGCCCTAACTCACTGAGCCACAGGCGCTGCCCCATATGCAATATATTTCAAATGCAAATATCATATCATCATTTTAAGGACATATTTTAATTTTTTTGGTTCGATTGAGATAGCTTCATTTGTTAAATGTTGATTTTAGCATGCTTAAGTGAACAAAGATATTGAGAAGTCTCTGTAATTATCTAATGTAAGAGGATATAAGAATGAATATCACACCATGAATTGACAATTCTTCCTTGTTATTTGTATTGATAGGACTGGAGCTCAGTACTTCAGAAAGATTTCCTTGCTGCCAAAATTTCATTTTCTGTAGATATGAAATATTAATTTTCTTCAAAGAAGGACCAGTTACCTTGACAAACAAAAGGCACATTAATGAAGATGACTTCTCACTCCTGATGATTCAGTATATTATAATTTTTGCATTATTGTTTTCAGTTGTCCATTAAGGGAAGGCTGATACATGATGCTTTTTCTGATAAATACAATATAGTTATTTAACTTTGATATTATATTTACAAACTGTGTCTATACATTTAGAGCTAAAGAAAATTCTCATTATAATCTCATACATACCTCTGTTTTATGGCATTATATTGCAGTGTGCACTCTCAATAGTTGTCTTATTCAGAATTTCTTCTAGACAATGAACTAAAATTCACAGTATTTGGAAAAGAAAATATATTTTTAAGATTATTATCACTTTCAAACATTTGGAACTGCAAATAAAATGGAAATCCAAAATTTCTTAAACACAGTTTATTCCTTCATATTTTTAAATTCTATGAAGAACAAAGTGTAAGTTATTGTATATTTCTTTTTTTGTGTGATGCATATTTCTAAGTGTACGTTTTTAAGTTGATTGATGTCATCCTAAGCAGTTAGTAAACCTGAATGGTCAGAGCATAATGACTTATGCTATCCTTATAGCGAACACCTTTGACACAGCACACATCCAAAGTTCTATTTATTCTATCACTATAATACTTCATATTTGTAGTATTTGTTTCCTTCTTTGTAGTAACAGATCTTGCAATTTAGATTGTAATTACTTTTATGTTGAACTATTATAATAGCATAAAAGCTCCCTGTTTCTGGGTTTCACCTTCTAATATTTCTCTAAAGTGCAACTTGAAAAATGGTACCCTTGCAACTATCTTCAGAGGCTACCAATTATTTATATGCTAAAATTCAAATTCATTAACAAGATTGTACCACTTTCCTTTATCAGTTATAACTACTTTCAAATATGAAAACTTTAAACTACGTATTTCATATTGATATGTTTTATTTTGAAGTATCTGGCACTCCAGATAACACAACTTGAATAAAATAAAATAAAATAGTGTAGAGTGAAAATGGTTTGGGTCTATTTCTAAGATAGTTGGGAGACTTCATGTGAATTGTAGAAAAAATCCTACCTGAGTGCCTTCTTTACCAAAATCTGATCCCTGTCCAGTTACAAAGTTATGTAATTTATTGTACACAGAGTTTCCGTTTGTTATGTCCAGAATCATTATCACTAAGACCCCACTTCTAGGGACCATATTATTCCACTTCAGTCCCAAATACATTGGTAGACTCATAGAAGTAAATGTAATAAGGGTTGCTGAGTCATACTCTCACCAGACAGCTTACAGCATGGAAGCTAAGTAATTTTTTATGATGATTGAATGGTAAAAGGAGAAAATAGTATCACCAATTTCCCATTCCCCCAAACCTGCATTTTTTCATCCTTTGTTCCTAATTAGATTTGAACATATTCCCATAAGATGGATACAGCTACTCATAGACATGGTGTCAGTTGAATATGAAGAACAAAACCTTCTCTATCCTACTTAAAATGAGAAAGTAAATAATCAAAGTAAATCTAAGTTATCATTGGCTGAGCAAGCCAGCTTGACTTATTTTTTTTACCCCAGAACATTCTTGTTTGTTTACAGAGTTTCCCCTATTATTTTTGCCAGTCTAATGGGAAAAATCATATATTTTAAAATTCATTTTCATTTCCATGACTATCTTTGAAGTTGGGTATTTCTCCTACTGATATACTTTTGGCTCATCTTTTTAAAAAAATTCTGTGTTTGTATTGATTTGAGTGTTGTATTATACACATACAGTACGTATATTGAAACTGTTTCATCTGTTTTTACCTCGTTTGTTATTTTCAGCATTGTAATCTATCTAGAAATTATTTTTCAGTTTTTATTTTCTTTTACAACAACTATTTCTCCAATTCTATTGCCAAATATCTGTCATTTTTAAGAGGCTCCTCTGTAACATATACGTATAAACATATACATATCCACATATGCATACATTATTTGTACACATATGCACATGACTTTACTATTAGGTTCTTTTCTCTTATTTTGATATATTTATTTTGTAAAAATGTCATATTAATATCATGGGCTTGTCGAATATTCTGATACTTAGAAAGATCAGCTCCCTACCTCTCCTGTTAATATATTTCAGTATATTTCATTAATCACATGAACTTTTACTTTCATATATAATTTATAATGAACTTACTTATTATAAATATATACTTGCATTGGGATTATGGAAGTCTGAAATGAATTCAGAACACTATTATCATCTCTCAGTATTAGTCCTTCTACCAAGGCACATTTAATGTGAACTCAATTTATAAAGTCTTCACAAATGTCATTCTATATATCATTCTTTAATAAAGAGTTATAACCTCTTTTAGGTGTGCCATATCCATTATTAGGTGTGTCTAGTTATTAAAAAAGTTTTTAGTAAGTACTCGTAATATGTCAACATGCTGTTTCAAATCATGTCAACATACTATTTGAATGGTTCAAATATTGGTAGTGTGCAAAAGCTCTGTTTCTCATGAAGAGCTAGCAAGCTAGTAGAAGAGAGAATGGAATGAACCACCCAAATAATGATACAGGTGAGATCGAAAAATGCTACAAATGAGTAGTATATAAAATATTATAATGGATGCATTTAGCCTAATTATAAAATTGTATTGATTATTCTATGATTATCGAATTCTCTAGGAGTTAGTTACTTAGAGAAAAGCAGAAGAAACATGCTGAGAGTAAAAGGAGCAGTCTGTGCACTTGCTCTGTACAAAGAAAGGTCACTGACAAAGCTACGATTCATACAAATTTGCCAGAGAAGTTCTGATGTATTCCTGTTTCTCAGAGTAATTACTAGTTGCATCTGCTGTCATTATTAAGGTTATTCTTGCTTGCTGTAATGCTATATGCTAAAATTAACCATGTTATGTTCCATGAACAACAGTGGCTACAGCCTCCAGAGCCTCCAGGGAGGAAGTCTGTGTACCAGCTGGGGCCGGGGAGCCATGGATCAAGTAAGGAAGAGTCTTATGAACTAGATTAAGATTTTTGAAATTTATATTGAATTGAGAATAGTTAGAAGCTAATCAGTGAAGGTATGCTAAAGTTTGTAAAACTTATATTTTGTAGAATGAATTCTGGAAATTGATTGGAAGGCATCAGGATGGATGCAGTGAGATCAGGTGGAAGTTTACGGATTAGCTGAAGAGAGGTTGTTGCCCTAGATTAGATGGGTAGCAGTGTAAATTTAGAGAAGTATATTGACTCTCTGAGCTGAGAAACTGAATGGCTGTTAGGATAACCTCTCGGTTCATCTCACTAGACTTCAGGTGCCGAGAAAGGCAATAGTGTTAAAGTATGCAATTTTTTTCTTTATGCTGGTGAAGATTAGGACTAGTGAAGAGTCTGTTTAAAAAGGTAGTGTGCAGGATGATTTTAAAGATATTTGAGAAGAAATGTCAAGAAGTTTAAAAAGTGGACCTGGAGGCTCGGCGCCTGTGGCTCAAGCGGCTTAGGCGCCAGGCACATACACCAAAAGTGGTGGGTTTGAATCCAGCCCGGGCCCACCAAACAACAATGATGGCTGCAACCAAAAAATAGCTGGGCATTGTGGTGGGCGCCTGTAGTCCCAGTTACTTGGGAGGTAGAGGCAGGGGAATCACTTGAGCCCAGGAGTTGGAGGTTGCTGTGAGCTGTGATGCCACAGCACTCTACCCAGGATGACAGCTTGAGGCTCTGCCTCAAAAAAAAAGTAGACCTGGACATAGACTATCAGATCTTCTGGGAATATAAGAAAACTATGTTAACTTTGTGTCCAGCTTTCTCATTGAATTGTTCTTTTTATTATAATTGTTTCTTTCCAATAGATTTTTTTTTGAGACAGAGCCTCAAGCTGTCACCCTGGATAGAGTGCTATGGCATCACAGCTCACAGCAACCTCCAATTCCTGGGCTAAAGTGAGTCTCCTGCCTCTGCCTCCCAAGTTGCTGGGTCTACAGGCACCCGCCACAACGCCCAGCCATTTTTTGGTTGCAGCTGTCTTTGTTGTTTGGCGGCCAGGGCTGGATTTGAACCCGCCAGCTCAGGTGTACGTGGCTTTCGCCTTAGCCCTTTGAGTCATAGGCTCTAAGCCTCCAGTAGATTTTTTAAAAGAATATCTGGGTAAGAAAGCATATCATTTGGGCGGCACCTGTGGCTCAGTGAGTAGGGCCCTGGTCCCATATACCAAGGGTGGTGGGTTTGAACTTGGACAAACTGCAACTAAAAAATAGCTGGGTGTTGTAGTAGGCGCCTGTAGTCCTAGTTACTTGGGAGGCTGGGGAGAATCGCCTAAGCCCAGGAGTTGGAGGTTGCTGAGAGCCACAGCATTCTACTGAGGGCAATAAAATGAGACTCTGTTTCTAAAAAAAAGAAAGCACATCATCTGCATATACAGAGGGTGCCCCCCAATTGATACAGAACCCCTCCTCCCATTCTCTAGGCCCAAGTGAACTCAGAAATCAAACCTCTCTCTCTAGGCACAAACAGGCTGCCCTTTCCAGGCCACACCCTGTGGACTCTGGCAGGGTTATAAATAAAGTAGCCTGAAACATTTTGGGTGGTACCAACTTGAGTAAGGGATCACACCCTCTAATTCCTTTCCTGAGACAAAAACTACAGACCTGAATACCTTGCCGTAGCGGAGGGACTGCTTTCACTCATTTGTTACTGCACTTATTAACTGAAAAGATGTTTTTCCACCTACCAACTCCTGGCCAAAAGGTATGGATCCCTAGACAAAGGGCCCATGGGAGAGAAGTCCAACTTTGCTCTTCCCTTTTGCCAGAAGGTCTGGTGTTTTTTTTTCTGTCTCATGAAGTCCTGTCTTACCACTGATCTGTGGTAGGGGTTCATTCTTCAAATTCCTGTGACCAAGGACCTACTGAAGAAAGAAATTCCCGTAACAAAATGTATGCACCTTTTAAGAAACAAAAAATTATATTAAAATTGTAATACTCTAGCCAGGCGTTGTGGTGGGCGCCTGTATTCCCAACTACTCGGGAGGCTGAGGCAAGAGAATTGCCTCAGTCCAGGAGTTGGAGGTTGCTGTGAGCTGTGTGATGCAACAGCACTCTACAGAGGGTGATAAAGGGAGACTCTGTCTCTACAAAAAAAAGAAAAATTGTAATACTCAACTTATATTTGATTTCTGTGATTATAGGTGTTCAAACACAACTTGTATTCATTTGTTTTTATGGGTATGTATTGAATATTACAACTTTAATATAGTTTTTCCTTTTTTAAAATGTGCATACTTTTTTTGGCACCTTGGGTAGTTGCAGTCTTTTATTTACAGTATTTATATCATATCTAAATAGATTTTCCTGTATTATGGCTTTTCTTTGTCCAAGGCTTCCAAAGAAATGTTAAAATAATAACGCTTATAGTAGTCATCTTTGTCTTCCTGATTTTATTAGAAATGATTCTGTTTCTCTATGAAAAATGAAATTTGCCTAAGGCTCTTATAAATACTCTTGATCAAGTTAAGCATCTTTGTAGTTTTTTTTCCTTTATTCTTCTCCTTTGGCAAATCTCTTGATACTTGCATAAACTTCCATCCTTAAGTTTAAGCAGAATTTTGTCATTAAATAGTAATCTTTCAGTGCAGTGGTGTATTATGTCAGCTCTTTTATGTATAGCAAATCGGAAAAATGTCTTGATGAGAACCTTAGACCCAATTTTAAAAGCTATTTTAAAATTAAATTCTAGATCCAATTTTAAAGCCATTTTAAAATTACATTCTAGTACCTTAAATTAATGAAATTACTTCACAAAATACTTACCCTTTGCTATCATAACTGCAGCTGTTACCAGAGTAATTAAATAAAGAAAGGCAAATGTCACAGCAGCAATTCTCCATGACAATACTGTTCAAAAAGAGAGAAATTGGCTAATATAATAAATGAAAACCAGATTTAGGAGTTGATAATAGAAATAATTTTGGTCAGTAATCATTAACTTACTTGAATTATCTGAAATCTAAGCTCATGGGAGCATCGTGTTATGGGCAAACATTCCTGTGGGAGGAATTCTAAAAATTATTTTGTAGATTTAGGAGCAGCTAGGGAAGAGATGAACATTTTGATGCAGAAACGTGCTGTTTATGGACTAATAAATTGCCCTGTTAAACAACTCTTTCAAAGATTACAAAAGAGCACTTGAGAAATCTTACTATGGATTAGATCATTTTCTTCCCACAATTTTAAAAAGACGATATCTCCCATTTTTATAGCAGAACTAGGTTACGAATGGAATGCCAACATTAATTGTGGGCCAGACAGGAATGCTGTGCCAGGTTGGATAAAAGTCTGTTCATTAGGAGAGATTTCACATGCTCCATTTCATTTCTAGAAATACTGATGCATTATAGATCCATGCCTTTTGTAAAGCTGAAATATCAAATCAAGAAAGTGTGTGAGAGGCTTGGTGCTCATAGCACAGTGTTTATGGCAGGGGCCACATGCACCAAGGGTGATAGGTTCAAACTGGGCCCCAGCTGCTAAACAACAATGACAACAGCAACAAAAAACATCTGGACCTTGAGGTGGGTACCTGTAGTTCCAGCTACACAGGAGGCTGAGGCAAAAGAATTGCTTAAACCAAAGAGTTTGAAGTTGCTGTGAGCTGTGATGCTACAGTACTCTAGCAAGGGTAACATAGTGAGACTCTGTCTCAAAAAAAAAAAAGTGTGTGAGACATTATTTTTTCCATGACTATGATACATCATTCTAAGCCATCATGCCCTCACTGTTTTATTGTCCATTCTTGTTTGCTTTTTATAGAGCAATTAAGTTACTATGACTCATTAAACAGGGGCAGCATGAGAGAGAAATCTTGATGCAGTGATCAGTGCAAGAATATTTGTTTTTGTAATTAGTTTATTAAAGTATTTTAGCAAAAAGGGAATTTAGAATTGTAAATGCTCTTTACCTTTTATTTTAAAAGTCCTAGTATTTTCTCTGTTCTGAATATTTGACGTACAAGTAACTTTGACATCAGAATATGTTACCTGGTCCTCAGAAAACTCTAGAAAAATATATATTCAATAATCATAATCCATATGTACACATGTATTATATATATGTACCCATATATGATACATAAACATATAAAGAAAAACCATAGTATAAATCATAAACAAAAGTTTCACACTTTATGCTTACAAGAAAATTTTCATATTAGAGCAATCATATAGGTGCTTTGTGAAATGTGGTTGAGTTATTATTTTTTTAATTCTTAATTTACTAATCTATATAAAATGTAGATAATAGCAACAATCATTCTTGGATGTAGAGATTAAGTAAATGTAGCAATGTATAAAATCAATAGCATAGTGTCTGAAACAGTAAACATTCAATTCAATAAGTGTTTTTATTGTGGTGACAGTAATAATAGTAATAGTGTAGAATAAGAAAGTAATTTGAAGATTGTTATGAGCACAAAAGCAAGAGTAGAAATATGAAAATGAATTTTAATGTCTATCTCTATCCTTTCCCGTAGGTGAATTTAATGAAAGGACATGAGAAAAAAATTGTCTATCACTAAATAGATAAATTCAGCAACATACTACATGTTCTCACTTAGTGCAAGTGAAGCAGAACTCAAATGTAACATCTTCCCAAATAATATTAGATGCAATTCAGTTGTAAATAGTTACTTATCAAACTAATTCTGAAACTTAAATCCCTTCCAATAAGAAAATCTTAAATTCTTTCACGAAGACAAAAAATTTTCAAATCCTCCTCTAAAAGTACCTGCCTATGGACTTTGTTATTTTTACTATTATTTTCTTATTGACCAAAGAGATTATTTAGCAATAATAGTATCTGATTTTACCTGTGTTTATTTCATGAAATTCCGCTGGCAAAGGATCAAGATTATCGCAGAAACTGGACAGTGCCAACCCCTCTGGTTCCATAGTTGAGATTAGTTGTGTTGACTACTAATGAGCACAGGGTCAGAATGAGATGGGACCAAGGTAACAGAGGTCTTAATATTACAGCATCAGACAGGATGTTTGCATTGGGCCTAATATGGAAGCTACTGTTT
The DNA here is from genome assembly GCA_963573935.1 of Arctocebus calabarensis. Classification (NCBI taxonomy): domain Eukaryota; kingdom Metazoa; phylum Chordata; class Mammalia; order Primates; family Lorisidae; genus Arctocebus; species Arctocebus calabarensis. Next base: position 16,371 of record CAUYON010176329.1, read on the forward strand.
TCATGTAAGAAATTAAAGGCAATGTACTCCAGTCTCTACAGATTAAATTTGTCATTTCTTCTATATATAAAGAACCACTTCTTCATTTTCAATGACAAAGTTAAAAATATTACCCACAATTGTTTCTTCTCTGCCTTAATTGTTATTTTTCAAAAACATTGAATAATAAACAATGATGACTAAATAATTTAATGTAAACAAGTGGTATCATATTTGAATCAGATTGTAACAGATATTGATTTGCAAGAATAACTTTTTTTGAGACATAAATATTCATGCTCATTATAAATAATTCAGTGATCATGACAGATAGTTAACCTGTTCCCTCAACATAAACACTGTTAATATAATTATTCATAGCTTTTACTAATTTTTCAAATGATCAACAGATGTTTAATTTTTAAAAATAAAAGGAAATATTTAATTGTTAATACATTAAATAATGAAATAAACTATGCTTTACTTCTATAACAAAACTAATACAGGCATTAAAGGTAGAGAGCACTTCAAGTATTTATATACATAGTTTTCCATAATATATTAAATGGAAAATGGATAACATTTATTGCATAATATTATCTTGTATTTTGGTAGAAAAATTCCATCATTATGTGTGTGTTTGTAATAATCATGCTATATATCTAACCTGGTAGTTAAAATTATAATGTAATGATATTTATGTTACTAACTTGGTAAATTTCTATTTTTCATATGTGGTTTTCTATTTTTGTCTTACTGTTTCTGATGAGTAAAGTTTTCTTTTTTATCATTGAAAAGATTAAAGTGTGCATATGTGAAATTTTATTTATGGTCCATGCTCTGAAAAATAAACATCACAGGGACCACAGGCACCTGCCCTTAACTTTGATGGACAGAAATAAACTTCATAGTAAAAATATACAATTTGTCTGGAAAACCAGGCAGTGGTTTTGATTCTTAAATTGTTTTGGAAGAGGTAAAAGATGATCATCTTCAGACATGAATAATTTGAGTACACATGCATTAAATTCTAGAGTAAAAGAATAAAATTATGAAAACAAAATATTAGTTCAAAAATTAAAAATAAAATAATAGATTGAGAAAGAGAAATAAATCCAAAAGAAACTATACAAGATGGGTGGAGGAAGAAACGTGAGAATAGACAGGATAAATAGTGCAAAATTATGTGACTTATAAAAAATACATCAATAGCAAATGTCAACTCGTAAATGTTCTGGTATTAATATAAAAATGATCACAATGGGTATTTAAATTTGTTAAAACATTTTATGTTGTTTACATAAGTTACATCTAGCAGATGTAGATGTGGAGTGATTGAAAATAAAAACATAAAAATTTATATAACATAAACACTAGTCAAACTGAATCATCGTAGCTCCTAATAACTGATAAAATACACTTTAAGGCAAAGTATAGTAGAAAAGATGGGTCTCTCTCTCTCTCTCTTTTTAAACTTTTTTTTTTTTTGCAAGCATGAAGCAAAGTTTATTGAGGAGGAGAAAGATAGGTTTACAGAGTAAAAGCAAGATACTGTGCTGGTACAATGAAAAAGATAATGGTTTAGAGAACAAAATACAGCAGGGGCTGCATTGTCACAACGATGAAAAGGCCAAGATGGGTCTCTTCATAAAAATTTCGTTTCAATAGTAATGTATCATAATTTTAACATAACTTCAAACTATAATAAGGATGAAATGGTAAGTATATGTAGAAAGAACACAAAACAAAATACACTAATTTGTGGAAGTTTTAGCTCTCTAATACATCAAGCAGATCAAAAGAAATCAGATTTGGACAATCTAAAGATTCAAACAACACATAACACAATTTCCTTTACTGAATAAAGATGCCAACTTCTCTCAGTTCTTGCTTGTCTAAGAATATTGTTTTAGTCTAGTACTCAAGGAAAAAGGCTGAATAATGAGTTCTGAGTTGATTCATTTTCTCTCAGCATCTAGCATTAATTAACCTTCTTTGGACTTCCACGTATCCTGTTCGAAATTAGCACACAGAATAAATGTGTTTTTTTTTAAGCAACTATCTTTTCCCTTTTGCTGAATTTGGAAATTTATCACTGTTCTTGGTGCTCTTCAGGTTTTACTATAATGTGCTTATAAGTGGATTTTCTTTCTTTTTTAAATCTTGATTGAAGTTCATTAGACCTAAATCTGTAGATTAGTGTTTCATTATCAGTAAATCAAAATAATCACCGCCATTAATTTTGAAGACTTTGCTCCTTCCTCTATCCACCATCCCTGCAATGCTACCTTGACCCGTTTGACTAAACTGCTTCATGTTCAGCGTGTTTAATTTTTTTCATACTTTTTATCTTTTTGTCTCTATGAGCTGTGTTTTAAACAATGCTTAAAATATTTTTAAATTGATGAACTCTCTCTTCGTCTATACGGAGCTGAAGAGAGAATTAATGATGTAGATGTTAAACGTATCCAATATTTTATCTTACAAATAAGATATTTTAAGATAGTTGTTATTTTACAAATCCACAAAATCTACAAATTTTTGAGAGTTTCCTGTTTTCTGAATGTGTTTTCAAATTTGTCTCATAGTCCTTTTAACGTAGTAAATATGGTTAGGTCCTCCCACATGCACGGTTTCTGCAGTAACAGTTGTTCCCTGTCTTCTGGTGTCTTTTCGGTGCTGTCCACTCTCTCTAGGGTGCCTTGTTTATTTGTGTACTTTGTTAGTTCGTTTCTAGCTCTGAGCCTCTCATCTTTCTCACTAATTTATTTCTGCTAACTCATTCTTTCTGGGATGAAATGAGTTGTTCTAGACAATATTTATATTTTCTCCTGTTAGGAGACTAGAAATATTACTAATTTAAGATACTTTAGGCCAGGCATGGTGGTTGAACTCTGTAATCCCAGTATTCTAGGAGGCAAGCTGAGTAGTTTACCCAAGCTCAGGAGTTTGAGACCAGCCTGAGCCAGAGCGAGACCCTGTCTCTACTAAAAATTGAAAAACTAGATTGTAAGAGGGACTTTACCTAACAAATGCAATCAGTGTAACCTGGTTTCCTGTACCCTCAATGAATCCCCAACAACAACAACAACAAAAAACAAACAAAAAAAACATTGAAAAACAAGCAGGGCATTGTGGTGGGCACTGTAGTCCCAGCTACTTAGGAGACTGAGGATTGCTCGAACCCAGGAGTTTGTGGTTGCTGTGAGCTATGATGCCAGAGCACTCTAGTAAGGGTAACAAAGTGAGTTTCTGTCTCAAAAA
>CAUYON010176333.1:0-22204 GCA_963573935.1 Arctocebus calabarensis
AGGTCTGTGGTTTACCAGCAGAGTTCAAAGGAATCTGCCACTTTGCAACCATTTTTCACGTTGCAGCTGGATATCCAGTCTGACAAGACACGTACAGTCCAGGACGCATTGGAAAGCTTGGTGGCAAGAGAATCTGTCCAAGGTTATACCACAAAAACCAAGCAAGAGGTTGAAATAAGTCAAAGAGTGACTCTGGAAAAACTTCCTCCTGTTCTTGTGCTACACCTGAAATGGTTCGTTTATGAGAAGACTGGTGGATGTCAGAAGCTTATCAAAAATATCGACTATCCTGTGGACTTGGAGATTAGTAAAGAACTTCTTTCTCCAGGGGTTAAAAATAAGAATTTTAAATGCCACAGAACATATCGGCTGTTTGCAGTGGTCTACCTTCACGGCGGCAGTGCCACAGGGGGGCACTACACTACAGACATCTTCCAGATTGGTCTGAATGGCTGGCTGCGCACCAGACAGTCAAGGTGATTAACCAGTACCAGGTGGTGAAGCCAACTGCTGAACGCACAGCCTACCTTCTGTATTACCGCCGTGTGGACCTGCTGTGAGCTCCTGTGCGCTGTGTGTGCCCGGTGCCCGCGCTGTAGAACTCCATCTCTCACTGACTTCCTGCCTCTCTTTAGTGGCTCTGTAGAGAGAAACTCTCTCTTTTGCAAAAATGGGCTAGAATGACAAGGACTTGCCTTGGGCTTTGTGCAGTTAGATACGTTGACTTCTAACTTCCAAATCATCTGGTTGAAACAGACTGTTGGCTTGATTTTAGAATATATACAAAACCCCCATCTTTCTGAAATAATGCTGATTCCTAAGACAAGAAAGTGGAACTTGCATTTGATTCCCAGCCTAATTGCTTAGTAGAATAAATCCTGCACCAGCAACACTCGTAAATTTGTGAAAATGAATTTTATCTTTCCTTAAAAATGAAATTTTTTAATCCATCACACTTTCCTCCCCAACCTTTAGTTTTTGATAAACAATAAAAATGGGCCAGTTATCAAAGAAGAAATAGTTCTTACTTCACATAAAAATAAACACAAAAATAAGTTGCTGGTTCCTAATAGGAAGAATACATTTTGATAATTGTACGATGAAAAACTGTTTACATACACATTGCAGATCAAATATTTGGAGTTACAATGTTAGTCTACATAGATGGGTGATTGTAACTTTATTGCCATTGAAAGATTTCAAATTGCGTTCGCGCTTCTGTGTACACACGATGAGAAGTGGGCACCATGGTGAAGACTGGTCTCTCCTGCGTCCCTGTTAACTCTGTCATCTGCTCTTCTACGATGCTGCGTCCCTCCCTGTACACAGTGTAGTGATACCCGGGAAAATAAAGTCGTTGCCCATCAATAAAAATCACTAAGTTGGTTTAAAAAAAAATCTGGATTTCATGTGAAATCCCCCAATTTTCTTATTATTTTTTACATTTTATATAATATTTTAATTAATTATTATTTTTTTGAGACAGTCTTGCCCTGTCACCCAGGCTAGAGTGTCATGGCATCAGTCTGGTCCACAGCTATTTTTTATTATTTAAAAAAAAAATTTAAAGAATAGACAAATAAAAATTGTATATCTTTATTGTGTACAATATGATGTTTTGAAATTTGCATGCATTGTGGAAAGGCTAACCATTAATAAGCTAATTAACATATGCATTGTCTACTTTTGATTTTGAAATAACTTCAGGGAATTTGTAAAAATAGTACAAAGAATTTTCACATCCTCTTCTTAGGTCCACTGGAGACTAGAGTTCCCAAATGTTAAGATTGAATCATGCTTGCTTTATCATGCTCTGTGTTTATCTCTTTCTCTGGCTGTTTTTTCCTAAACCTTTTGAAGATTAGAGCTGAATTTTTAATAGGCACGGCAGAGGACCCCTTCAGATGGCAAATCCTGATCCTTGTGGATTTATCTTTAGAAACAACAGTTTCGAAGTTTTCTCCTGAATGAGAAAATCTCATGAATGTTATGTCAATCAGGTTGATAAAAATATCTCAGATGCGAAGCCCGCACACTGTACCCCATGATTGAACTAATGTACACAGCTATGATTCAATAAAAAAAGAAAAAATAAATAAAAATAATGAACTGGAGCTAAAAAAAAAAAAAAAGAAACAACAGTTTCTTGAACAGGCAGGACTTGGTGGAGATTTCTTTTTTCTTCGAACAGTGCTTCCAAATGCAGATGGTTCCTGACTTTGGATTTTTCGACTTTACACTAGTGAGAAAGTGATATGCATTTAGTAGAATCTGTACTTCCAGTACCCACATGACCATTCTGTTTTCCACTTTCAGTACAGTATCCAATAAATTACATGAGATATTCAACACTTTATTATAAAATAGGCTTTTTAAAGATGATTTTGCCCAACTATAGGCTAATGTAAGTGTTCTGAATATGTTTACCGTATTCAATACATTTTTGACTTAAAATATTTTCAGCTTATGATGGGTTTATTGGGGTGATCAAAGAGCAACTTGTCTGTATTGTCAAATCTCTTTCCCTTTTTAAAATTTTTAAATTTGTTTTTGGGACACTTTGTGGCCACTTTGTGGCCCTCAGTAGAGTGCTTTTGTGTCATAGCTCACACCAACCTTAAACTCTTGGGCTCAAGCGATCCTGTTGGTTTAGCCTCCTAAGTAGCTGGGAGCAAAGGTGACCTCCACAATCCCAGACTATTTTTAGAGACAGGGTCTCAGGCTGGTCTTGAACTCCTGAGCTCGGGCAATCCACCTGCCATGGCCTCCCACAGTGCTATGATTACTCCGTGCCTGGCTCCCTTTCCCATTTATGAATGGCATATTGAGAAGATTTCACATCTTTTAGTTCCTTGTGGTTGTTAGGAGTCCAAGGAGTTTAAAATCTTACCTTCTTTCTTTTCTCCATTGTACTCGTCACTGGAGGAACATAAAAGGGGCAGGGTTTGCAGGGAAGTGGGACAGGGCAGGCAGAGATTTTTCTAAGGCCACTGGTCATGGTGGGTGCAGAGAGCAGTTCTTATCTCCGTCTGGCTTGGTTTCCATTCATCTGCTCCTCTGGAGGCCTCCACTGGTTCAGGGTGTGGTGGTCTCCAGGGAGATGGTGTTCAGCTTCACTCCAGCTCTGCCATTGTTATGGAACTCCTCAAAGAATGACAGCTCCCTACGTCTCTCCAGTGGCCTACACCTTCCACCCTCTCCCACGTGCTGGCTCCACTCTCCTGGGCGCCTGGCCAGGTTTCTCACCCCACCTCTTTTCAAGGAAAACACACATACTCCAGGTTTGATGCTTTTGGTTTAATAGTTGGGTTTGGGGGGTTGTTTTTGTTTCAGGCTACAGACTTGTGCTCCTAGGCATCCAAGGCATCAGTCCTCATCTTTCTTCCAGCCCCAGAAAATTTTCCATTAAATCCTTCATGTCATTCACAGCATCCATAAGAGCTGTAGAAAAAATGAGGGAAAGAGGTGGGAAGAGCAAAGGAAGGGGAAAGGGAGGAAGAGAGAGATGGAGTTGGGGAAGGAGAGGGGAGGAAAGAGAATATGAATAAATATGAATAATGCGGCCCCAGGCAGCAGCTCTGCCCCATCTATTCCTCCCCAACTTTGTCTTCTGCTTTCTAGACTCACTGAGGCCCTGGAGGGGCTCACGCAGAAGTTGAGGGGATAGGAGGTTAGACTCACCAGAAGCCTGAAGGACCCACCCTCTCCCTCCCCAATGGCAGGGGGTGAGAGGGATAGAGAGAGCAGGTGCCACCATGGGAAAGCAGGGGTTAGACGCCAGGGAAGATCCACATGGGACCACAATGGCATTTGAATCTGGGTGAGAAATGGGGGATATTTGAAAGCATAAAGTGAGGGGGGCTTCAGTGGCAGGGGCTGTGGCCATTTTAGGTTTGACTCGTAGGGCTGGAGATGCAGGCTGGCTCGAGGGAGGGGTGGGCATGCATACAATGGGGCTCAGATGCCCCATGTGGGGACACACTTACCACCAAATTCTTTCGGTAGATGATCACTTAGACGTGGTGCTGGGCCTCTGGTTTCCTCAGTAACCTTTTCTGTTCTCTCTTTGTCATTGCCTAAGATGGATTCCAATTCAGAGTAGAAGAGGTCACACCAGTAGAAGAAAGCTGCTCACCCTTTGTAAGAGAACTCCCCCCGTGGGTAGCCCCAGGGTGAAGTGGCTTTGCTGAGGGAATCCACTTCCCTTCCTGGCCATGAGAAGGTTGGTGGCTGGTCCGTGCAGCCAAATCTACTGCCTCAGAAACCCTGTGTGCAGAGTAGATGTGCGCAGCACACCCTCCTTTGGAGTCTGGGTCTGTCTGTGAGTGCAGGCTGCCCCCAGAGGTCTTGCCGTTTTATGTGTCAGAGTTTAAGACCCTGGCGCTGGCAAAGAGACCTACCTGGAGGCCTGGGTCTTTGCCTCCTTCATGGCTTTGGTATCTTTTTGCCTAACCCTGAGGATTCTCCATGTTCCTGTGTGACTGCCGATGACTCATGGGATGCTGCAAAAGGGTGACAATGTGACAGTAATGAAATTTCCCTCCAGGCTTCCCCGGGGGGTGGTGGAGATTCTCCCCACCACTCCTGAGGTCTGGCTTTAGGGTACACTTTCCCTCTCCCAGTTCTAGAACTTGACTTTTACGTTGCACTGTGTTTTTAGTGGCTTTCAAGTCTTTTCCCGCTGCCTCAAAGATGTCTCCTGCTTCTTCAGGGCCTTTTCATAGAGTGGATTATGATTCAGAGAAAAGTCAAGTCATGTTGACAGAAAGCTCCTGAGTTTTCACCCGTTATACCAGTCCCCTGATGTGCAGAGGTTTTGCTGAGGGGACTTGTTTCTCCTTCCTGGGCAGATTGGTGGGCAGGGTAGAAACCTGACAGGTTCCCAAGGGGCTTTTGCAGCTCTAAACACATGTGTTGGTTTGTTTGGAGAATCAACACTTCTCTCATTTATTGGTATGAAGGCACCAGAGGCATTTGAGAAGAGATAAAGTGGGGCTCTGGGCAGTGTGTGTGGAGGCAGGGAGGCGACAGGTGCATGCTGAGGTTCGGGCATGGTGGGCTGATTAGTTAACTAAGCAGGACTAATCAGCTTAGTTAACTGAGGTGTGTGCATATTGCTGGGGAAGTAGAAATGTGCGAGAATTAGGTCCTGCTCTCTAGTCGACAGTCCAGAAAAGGAGACAGAGGTGGCACACCCTGGATGATCAGAGGCAAGATGGATGAAAAGAGGGACAGGGAAAGAGAAAGAGATACCATACCCACAGATGGGAGGTCTTTAGAGAGCAGATGGGGCTAGGAGCATGTTAGAGCAGGGACAGATGGGAGAAGGGTAGAAAAGGTACCCAGGAAAGGGAAAGTTGGGCCACAGAAAGGAATTCATTTTGCCTGATGTGGCTAATCCAAGTGGGGTCTGGGGAAGTTATATGTGTGTTTGAAAAGTAGCCTGAAATAGAATGGATCACTGGGGTCCCATCAGTGTCAGGCTAGGAGGTGGGAGTTGCATGGTGATAAATGGAGAACCACATGAAAGGGTTTTGAATAGAACTTGTTGGTGAGGGTGGTGCATGATGAAACTTCGTCATCCATTTAATATCCCCTTCCTCCTCCTGTTCAAGATGAACTTTCCTTGCTCCACTTCCAGGCAGGGAAACCGGCGTCCTACCCAGGCTCTCCTTGCTCTGGTTCCCTCTTCTACTTCTCTGACTTCTTCCATTCACATCCCGGGCCATTAGCTTCCCACCCAGGGCTGGGGCAGGGAGAGAGGAAGGACTCACGGTTCCCCGATCCTGGGGCAGACGCAGCCTCTGGGTCATCTGCAAAGGAAGAAATAGTGGCCGTGTCAAGTAGGGTGCAGTGAAGGGGCTTCATCCGGCAGGGGCTGCCTAGTGTTTCCAGAGCCCTGATCTCCGGAGTGTGGGTGGAGGGGAGAGGAATCTCTGCTACACAAGGGCCCCACCAGAAATGCTTTCTGATATCTCAACAAAATCCCTCTCTCTGTTATCCTTCCCAGACCTGGGCTACTCATGACATCCCTATGAAAACAGAATCATTCCCTGACTCTCTTTTTTTGTAATTTTAGGTTCATAATTAAGACGGAATGGGGTGGACTGGGTGTAGTGATGGGGCAGAACTGGCTCTGATTGTCACCTAATGTGAGGACCCCAGTCCTCCTTTTCTCCGTTCTCCCAACGGCAAGAATGAAGCATGCATTAGGCACCAGACATGGTGTAAAAGGCGGGGGATACAGCTGTGAGCAAGACAGACAGTGTTTTCTTGGGGAAGCTGAAAGTCAGTGTAGGATTTGGAAAAATTACATAATTACCTAAGCAATTATTTAACTACATTTATAGTATTGCTAGGAAGAAAAGTATAGAAAGCAATAAAATGGAAAACAGGGGGTCTGCATTATTCTGAAGCATCAGTAGGGAAACACCTTGACAGGTAAAGGAGCAACTATGTGAAAATGGAATAGAAGGGAGGGTGACAGTGGGTGGGTGAAAGCATACAGTAGGGAAAAGGCAGGAGAATGTGCACAAGCATTGGTAGTGGGAAGTGGCTGGAGCGAAGTAGGCAGATCGGGGTGGAGGGGGCCTAGTCTCCTCTGACCAGTAGGTAGGGGGCCCTGAGTGGAGCCCTCAGGGGGAGGCAGTAGTGGGCTGCGGAGACAGTCAGAGGACACTCTGCCTGTGCCAAGGAGGGCCTGAGGGGAGAAGGCAGGGTTATGTTCTCGGGCGGTACGGGCGATGCAGGGGCAGCGCCATACTCACGTGCACAGACCAGGGCCCCAGTCAGCACTGCCAGGATGAGGGGAGCCGTGAGTCTCATGCTTCTATGGGTGGAGTGAGTATGCCGCAAAATCCCTGGAGATCCTGGGTTCTATGGGCTATGTCTCTCTCTGGGCCGCTTTTAATCATGGCAGGGACCAATGGGAGCCCGTCTTCTGGTGGTGTGTTCTCTTCTCCTCCTCTGCTCTCACCTCAAAGCCACCTGTTAAGTCAACAAGGGCTGGCTGGGGCTGGCGGGTACCTGTCTTCCCTGCAGGTAGGTCCTGGATGGCACCTCCAGAGCTGGCACCATCCTTTGCCTGCTTGTCCCCTCCCCATCTCGCCTATGACCGGGGCTCCCATTTCTGGTGACACCTGGCTCCCCAGAGAGGTTTCTTGCCTTCCTTGTGCAAACAGGAGGGTGGCTCAAAAGGTCAGAGACAGTCTCCTCGGGAGATCGTGGGGTGGCTGGGGCTTTCCAGGGTGGGCAAAGCCATCACAGGAGATGACCCTCACAGCTCTGTGGACCCCTGCTGACCCTGGTTCTCCTGGGGTCTCCGCATGGTAACCAGAACTTCCCAACCTCCGTAGGCCTTGACTAAGGTACCTTCAGTCCCAGATAATGATCTTCAGCTCCAGAAAATTCTCTTGGTAAACTGGCTAGAGTAGGAAGTCAATTCCCAGTTTGACTGTCAGAGGGACGAGGGTGGCCAGTGGTGTGAATAATTCAGATTGGAAAATGCAAAAGTGCTTCTTTCTGCCTCAGAATCTCTTCCTATGGATGCATGTTTGCTTTGGGATGGTAGAAGTAGTCTTGGAGATATGGGTTTATGACTTGATCTTGTCATTTAATAGCTGTGTGGCCTTGGGAGAGGCAATTCATTCACCCCACTTCAATTGTTTTTCTTTTTTATTTTCTTGTAATATTCAAATCGTACAACGTGGTGTTATGATATATACATACATAGTGAAATCGTTGCTAGAGTCAAGCGAATCAGCATATCCATCACCTCTCATATCCATCACAACAGTTACCTGTTGTGTGTGTGTGAGGTCAAGAGCACCTGAAATCTGCTCTCCCAGCAGATCCAGCAAAAATCCCAATTTCAGTATAATATTTTTAACTATAGCCCTCATGTTCCATGTAACTATTTTTTCATTTGATGGTGAGAAATTGTAATTCTTATCCCTTATGTTTATTGAGGAATATAAATGTCAAAATTGGCCTACTCCTTCCTTACCCATTTCCAGGTCCAGGTTGGAGAGCTGAGGATAACTTAAAAAAAATATTTTTTTTTGAGACAGAGTCCTACTCTGTCACCCAGGTTAGAGTGCTGTGGTTGCTCAGAGCAATCTCAAACTCTTGGGCTCAAGCAATCCTCTTGTCTCAGCCTCCAGAGTAGCTGAGACTACAAGCACCTGCCAAAAGTGCCTGGCTAGTTTTTCTATTTTTGGTAGAGACAGGGTCTTGTTCTAGTTTAGGCTGGTGTTGAACTCCTGAGCTCAGGCGTCCACCTCTCAGAGTACTAGGATTACAGACACGAGCCACTGTGCCCAGCCTCATAACTTGAAATCTTGATTTCTGGTCCTGACAAAGTCAGTTACTTCCCTGTGATGTCCTGTCCTTGCTTGTTTCTTTGGTGTTGGTGAAAATGGACTGAGAATTTTTTTCTGAGGTGCTTTCTCTTTGCCAGGCACAATGCTGGGCCCAGACAAAGATGGGTAAATGGTGGTCTTGCCTCTGACGGTATACCGTAGGCAGACAAAGATGGGTAGATAGTGGTCTTGCCTCGGAGGGTATAGCCAGCAGATGAAGAACTTCCTGTTCTGGAAGTGTAGGCCTGCTCTTCCCAGCCTATGGGGGAGTGAATCTCTGCTCCACATGTTTGTCACACAATCTCTCTGATTCTTCCTCTCTGCAAGGTGCCGAACAACCCAGAGCACTTGAAATTCAAACAGGAAAAGCTCAAATGGAGAAAGTTCAAATGGAAAACTTCTGGGGCTCTCCTGGTGCCCTGGGCGTCTGCCCCTCACCTGCGGGAGAAGTCCCTCCATCGAGCCTCCTCCCACAGCCCCACGTGGTTAATAGTGGGCCTCTCTTGGCTTTTTCCCCCTTTCAACATGTAGACATTAAAAAAATAAACAAAGAAAATGTTCTCTTTATAATGTCCCTTTCTAGCTTCTTTCCAATCCTTTTACAACCAAGCTTTTGAAACTGCAATTTTGGCCTCAACATCCTTATTCTATTTTATGTTCTTATCACTCTGTAATGTTTGCACCACTATCCTGGGGACAGAAACACACTGCTTCCTAGGTCCTCCACCTCATGGCCACGCTGTCAGCCTTTCTTACTTAGTCTCTTTGGGGTTGTGATGCTGTTGACCTCTCACCTTTGGAAATCCAGGGCGTCTTCCCCTCTCTCCCTTTCTGGCCATGATTCCACCCCCCAACTCGCCTTCCCTGCCCTGGCCGTCCCCTCTAGTCTTCTATTCTTAGCCCTTTCCTTCTCACTCTTCTGTGTGACTCATTCCTGGAGTCACACCTATGACTTCCTCATCTTTGTTCAGACCCCTCTCTCAAGCATTACTATCCACCAGCTGACAGGTGACAGCAGCTGGTCTCATCCACCTTCCCTGCATCTCCCATCGCGGCTAGATCGCAGGGTAATTTTGCATCTTTCTTTCTTCCTGGCCACCTACATTACAAGGACACGGGGGTCCATCAAGTCTCCCTGTCCATGTTCTGCCTTTTCATCCTTCAGGGCTGTGGCCCAGCAGCCTCTGCCTCTGAAGGAGAGGAGAAATGGCAAGGCGCCTGGTTTTCCCTCTGGCAGTCTCAACTTCCATCTTCCTTCTAAGTGATTTCTAGTATACAAATTAAGGTGACAGAGCACACACTGCCTTTCATGAGTTGGCTTCTGTATGTCCCTTCCATTTCAACCCATCTTTCCCCCTTCAGACTCTGCCTCACTCTCATTAAATTAATTTCAGTTCCTTGCATAGATTTAGTTTTTTCTTATCCCTCTCCACGAATTTCCTCCTTGTATTGTCTTTAATGCCCTCCTACCATTGATTAGATGGCAGAGCTTCTTCCTACTCGTCCAAGGTTCAGATCGGGGACAACTTCCTCCAAGATTGCTTTGGCCTTCTTCCTGTCCTCCTTTCTTTCCCCACCAGCTTAGGTCAGAGTTTTGAGACAGGTGCTTCTCTGGACTCCTTGTTCTCTTCTCCATCTGTGCATCACTCAGCCAGTGCTGGAACTGTTTTTTGGGGGCTTAGTCCAACTAGACTTGAGCTGTGCCTGACACATAGTAAGAATATGGTAGGTAACTTTTGGTGCAGTGAGGTCAAGTGAGCAGGGCTAGAAACCTGAGTTTGGGTCAAAAGGACGTGAAGCTGCTGAATAAAGCTTAGGCCGTCAATTGGTTGGAAATGGAGAATTCATTCTAATTATATTAATATTACTATATCCAGCTGTTTTCTAGAAAACCAAGATTCAATATTTGTTTATAGTTTTCTTCTTTTCAAAGTAAAACTTATATACAATGGAATGCTCATACTTTGAGTAACTTTGAGTTTTGACAAATACATCTACTGATGCAACCCATGTTCCTATCAGATAAAAACTTCACGACAACCCAGAAACTTACTTAAAGCCTCTTCCCAAGCAATCTAGCCCTGGTTCCTAGGGGCAAACCTAGATGCTTTTTAAGTGTACTTGGTGCTGGAATATCTGTGGGGTTTATAAAATGAACGTAGCTTGATAGCCTCCTTTCCCTGTCTTGCTAGGTGGGCTTGTACATGTAGAAATGTGGTCATTCAGGCCATAGAGGCTTCCTTGAGTCAGGAAAGAGAGCTTGTGTGCTCTTGAAAGTGTGGAGAGTCTCTCTGTGGTTTCATGGTGAAGAAGGATGACATTGGGCCTTAAAGTTGCATGCGTTTCATGTTGGGATTTCTGGGGAAGGGCCCAGAGGGCAGGTTAAGAGATGGGGAATATTTAGCTTGGGAGAAAATGTTGTTGCTCTACTTAACAGATGGCATCTAGGAGGTTCTTCAGAAAGGAGGGTCAGGTAGCTCCTGTAGTCCAGAGTGGGAGTAATATCATTGGGAGTTGGGAGTCAGAGGTGAATTCATTCCTTTTGTTTGTTCGTTTAAGACAGGGTCTTTCTCTTTTGAACAGGCTGGAGTGCAGTGGTGGGATCACAACTTGCAGCCAACTCAAAACTCCTGGGCTCAAGAAATCCTCCTGCCTCAGTCTTCTAAGTAGCTAGGACTCGAGGTACATGTCGCCATGCCTGCCTGGCTCATTCTGACATCCTAGGGGGTGGTAGAGACCTTTGCAGGGAGAAGTAGGGAGAATTTAGAGAACGGTGGGTTGGGGCTTCCTTCCCCTGCAGGAACTGGGCACTGGCCTTAGAGAGGTGAGTCTGACTTGGTTTCTACCTTCATGGAGCTCACAGTATAGTCTTGGTAATAAACTTAAGCTAAATAATTTGACATTATTATGGCCTGTAATGGAGAACCTAGAAGGACAACATTGATGATCTGAAGTAGTTCGGGGATGTTGAGAGAAGAGGGGAAACATTAGGTGAAACACGCAGAGGTGTTGGGTGGGGGGTGGTGGTGAGGGAGAAGTGCTCCATTCCTGAAGATCGGAATCCAAGTCAGTGAGAAGGTGGGGAGGTGGGGAGGCCTGAGTTTGTGTGTGTGTGTGTGAGTGGGAGATGTCTGCAGGCAGAGGAGGAGGCTCCCTTCTCAATCTGTAAGATCGAGAGATTGAGAATCTTGCAGAGATCATCACACAGCCAACAGGAAGAGGTCTTGCTATTTGCACAAGTCTTTTCCAGAAGAACTTAGCCCTCAGGGTTCTGGAATCAGCCCTGCCAAGAAGCAGCCTCTCTGTACTCCCTTCCCTTTCTGGGCTCTAGGAATTAAAGAAGCAGTTACTTTCGGGAGTGGTGGAACAGGGGACAGGAGTCTGTATGGTAAAGACCTTTTTTTTTTTTTTTTAATTAATTTAAAGCAAGGTGATTATCATGAATTTAAAGCAGGTCTGTAATAATCCATTACCAAGTTTAGCCTGTTCCCCAGTATGGAGAGGGGAATAGGGTGGAAATGGGAGCAGAGATGATGCCAGACCACTGCAACTCCTTTCCCCTGGGTATGGTTGAAGATAAACACACCTGAGTTTCCATAGGGAGCAATTGCCCCTGCAGGTCTGGTTGAAGATTCTGGTGGTTGTTGGGGTGCTAATCTGACCCTACTCGTGCTCTGTGTGTTCTTTCCCTGTTCTTCTCTACCTAGGTACAGAGTCCTATCCTGGACAGCGGGGTGAGGAATGTGGAATACCAAGGGAGGAGTGACCTGCCTTTAAGGGGATAGGAACAACAATGTGACAGCATCTCATGTCAGTTAAATGGCTTGTATCAAAATGACAGGCAATAACAGATGCCGGGGAGGATGTGGAGAAAGGAGAACCCTCCTGCTCAACCTTGGGTGGAGCATTGGTGGGAATGTAAATTAGTACAGCCACTATGGAGAATAGTATAGAGCTTCCTCTAAAAGTAAAAATAGAACCACTGAAAGATCCAGCAATTCTACCACTGGATATATATCTAAGAGAAATGAAATCCCATCTCAGAGGTATCTGAGAGTATCTGTACTCCCATGTTTAATGCAGAACTATTCATAATAACAGAAATATGGAATCAATCCAAGTGCCCATCAACAGATGACTAAATAAAGGAAATGTGGTATAAATACACAATGGAATATTATTTAGCCCTAAGAAGACTGAAATCTGGTCATTTGCAGCAATATGGATGGATGGAACTGGAGACCATTATGTTAAGTGAAATTAGCCAAGAACAGCAAGTCAAATGCCAGATGTTCTCACTCATATGTGGGAGCTAAATAATGGATCTCATGAAGAGTGATAGTAAACAGGTGGGGTTACCCCAGGCCAGGAAGGGGAGCAAGGAGAGGAAAATAAGGAGGAAAAAACAAGTAAATGTAGTTATGATTACTGAATTGTACACTTAAAAATGGTAAAGATGGTAAATTGCATATGTATATTTTACCTCAATAAAAATGAAAAGATGGGAGTGTTGCTCCCTGAACCTGAGACATGGGCACAGGAGCGTTGATCTGACCGACTCCGCTGCTCCTTCTCTCATGTACCCATTAGCATTGTGGTAACAAGTTGTTTTTCTGAGCTGGTCACTGCTAACTGGTCAAGTTGGTCAAATGCATTAGGTATGATCAGAAGGTAAACTGGCTGAATTTTATATTCAACTGTTAGAAAAATGTCCTCATCATCGATGTCCCAGGCTTTGAATAATCTCAAGGTGACATATCATGTACCTCTCAAAATTGAATTAATAACAGTAGAACCTCTGAAAGTTGACCACTCAAAGGACTGTAACAAACTGGTCAACATACAGAGGTGGTCAACAGAAGGAACGAGGCCTACTGTACTGATGTATACATTTGGTACATGTCTGTTTGTGAAAATTAGGTCAACTCAAGGAGGTGGTCAATGCAGGGAGGTGGTCAACTGTGGAGGGTCTAATGTGTTTGGAAATGGTCCACTGTGATTAAGAACCATGTGTGAGGGGGCAGTGCCTGTTACTCAGTGGGTAGGGCGCTGGCCCCATATACCGAGGGTGGCAGGTGCAAGCCTGGACTCAGCCAAACAACAACAAAAAAATAGCCGGGCGCTGTGGAGGGTGCCTGTAGTCCTAACTACTTGGGAGGCTGAGGCAAGAGAATCGCCTAATACCAGGAGTTGGAGGTTGCTGTGAGCTGTGATGCCACGGCACTCTACCAGGGGCAATAAAGTGAGGCTCTGTCTCTACCAAAAAAAAAAAAAAAAAAAAAGAACTGTGTGTGAGGAATAAGGTAGAGAGAGGTTTGGGTTGAAAACCTGAGTTGGTTACTTCATCATAAGGCTCCTTTTCTTGTCTGGCTCCTAAATTGGTTCTGAAAATCACCTCACAAGAGGAGATAACTTATGGAGTAATGGAAGCCCAATTTGGGATGAATGTGACTAACCTGAAGATGTAGAAATTCTGGTTTGTTTGTAACAAGTCAGTTCTCTTCTCTTTAATATGATGAAATTGAACCTGGCCTCTGTAGACTCGGCACACTTCATACATACTAGATTTCTTTATCCAAAAGGTAGAGAGAGTGGTGGAGTCATCAGATCTTGGGAAGTAACTGGGGAGGGAAATAATGTGGGAAGACTTCCTGGACAAAGAGTTCCTTGGAGAGGAGATGAAAGTGGGAGCCTTCGATGCTGGGGGCTTGTTATTGAGGAGTGGTTGCAGGGCTGGAACATGAGCACTGGGTGACTGTGTCTTTTGGAAATCTTAAAATAAGAGCCTAAGGAAGCCAAGGGCAGTAGTTGGTGGAAGGCTGAGATGAATTATTTGAATGGAGTTTTACAGAGGAGGAAAATGATGTCACCTTGATCACCTGCCATTCCTTGCTTTTGGATAAATGGAGCCAGTTCTAAAGTACTAACCCGGCCTCAGTGGGGTCTGGATCCTCCCCAACCTCCAGCCCTTATGAAGCACTCCCTTTCCCAGAGGTGTGTTATCAGCTGTATGGAGAGGCCTTGGGCAAAGAGGACCTTTTTGTTTTTGTTAATTCATGTGTGAGTCTGGGCTTTGTGGGCTGGAGGCTGAAGAAAAAGGTTGCCAGTGAGGTTGCAGGAAGCAACCAGCTTTGTTCTCTGCCGAAATTCTAGGAACTCCAGGAGGCTGCTGTCCTGAAATTCCCTCCTTGGCTACAAGCCTTGGCTCCCTTTTGTCCTCTGGCTCTCTCCTGGGTAGAATTCCAATCCCTTCCCTGCTTTTTATTCTGAGCTAATGACAAGGGAGGGACCTGTTGGGTGAGTGGAAACAACCTCTTGGGAGACATCAGGCGCTTTGAGAAGAGGGTTTTGGAGGGAAGCAATTCCATACAACTGCATCAGATTGGCAAGCAAATGAGCTAGGCTGAGGGTTACAGGGGACAGCGTGGGAGGGATTCCTTCTCTTCAGCCCCGTTCTTCAAGTATGTAATTCTCGCTGTATCATGTTTTCTCTGTTTCATGCCTTTGTAGTACAGCTTTGTCACTGCAGGGACAGTGGAGGAAGCCTGTAGCTCTCCCGGCTTTCTCTGATACTTATTTTTAATACATAATGAATAGACTTGGCCTTCCTTCCCATTGGGAGAAATCCAACTTCCTTGTCGACATCTGTGTGGATTCCCAGGAGCTTCTGCTCTTGTGAGCGCTGTTCCCTGTGGTTCCCTCTGGCGAACTGTCAGTATGATTTGTATCTTGATTCTTTCAGCTATGCTCTGTGCCTTGCATTCTCCCCAATGTGGGATACAGCTCCTTTTCCTGAATTTCTCTGAGTCCCAACAAAATATTGTTTTTGTCTTTGTTAAAAATTTAGAGTTAAATTCCGGTACAAAAACACTTTACCCTTGAATATTAATCATCCGTGTCCCAAATTGCCTTGGCCCTTGGGAAACGTGGAGTATTGAAGTTCCCTGCCATGGGGAGCTCCATAGCTTGGACCTTAAGCAGACTGGACATGCACCATGTGTACTATTAGCACAGCAGACGCTGTTCCTTCTGTTGACCAGTTTGTTACAGTCTCTTGGGTGGGCCACTTACAGAGGTTCTACTGTATTCTATAATCAGAATGATGCAACTCGGTTTGTATGTTGTGAGGAGGGCCTGAGGAGGAGGGCGAGGACGGTCTTACCCGAAGGGTGAGGGGATTCCTTGGGGGATGGTTGACCCGCAGGCCCCGGCTGGTTCTGACATATTGACTCTCAGTTTCTGGCATAGTATACACATTTCCTTAACCCCTATCTCCACCCCGCAACTTTAGCCACACTCCCCAGATTTCTGACTGACTTTCATAAAAAAACCAGAGCTGATGAGCTGATCCTGGGAGGTTTCAGCAGTTCATGGGAGCTGGATCACTGATAAGGGTCTGGGGTGGGGGTAAGGGTGGAAGAGAGTTCTCTGGAATAAACGTAGGCTAAAAATCAGAAAGGGTCTAAACCCAGGAAAGTACATGCAGATTTCTGCCCTTTATTTCAGGAGACAAGTGGCATTCTTGTGAGGCATGAGGCAGACTGGGCAGCCTATGGGCCCTGGCAGGGAGCACTCCCTGGTGAGGTTGGAATTCTGTTAGCTGTGCTGTGTGAATCCTGACTTTTGTCTTTATTCTCCTTAAATAAGGCCATGGTAAGTGTTCCAGAACTGAACAAAGAGTATTTTCTCATACACGAGCCAGGGAGGATTCCAGGGGACATTTCCCCAAACAGTCCACAGGACAAGAGTCTGAGCATTTCTGGGTTTAGAGTTATGAAAAGAGAACAGTTCATATATACAGGGCTCATTTTTCAGTTTTCAAAAGGATTAGGAGTACGGGTAATGGGAAGAGAATGAACCTGGTTTGAGTGGAGCATCTAAGAAAAGGGAGTGGTATAAAGAGACCCACGTGTAGGGCGGTTTCTAGCGGAATTCTGAACATATTGTGGGTCTGAGTTACAGCTGCTCCAGCTGCTCCAGGGATAATCAGCCAGTCTGGGTTTCCTTACACGTTAAGTAGAGCCACAGTACCACCTCCTCTCCTTTATCTTACAAAGTATCTCAATTTTGTCGTAGCTAATGCTTCGAAGCTGTGCATTTCTGACTACTGGTCACATCACATGCACAGGAAGTGCCCTTCCTGTTTCTGGTTCTCTTCTGGTCTGTGA
Source organism: Arctocebus calabarensis (assembly GCA_963573935.1). NCBI lineage: Eukaryota > Metazoa > Chordata > Mammalia > Primates > Lorisidae > Arctocebus > Arctocebus calabarensis. Next base: position 16,529 of record CAUYON010176333.1, read on the forward strand.
ATGCTGTTTCCTAGAAACATCTTTGCTAAGAGGCTGGGGGAACCTGGATCCAGCTCACAGCTCTGCCACTGGTTCACTGGGGATTCCTGGAAAGCTATTGCCCATCCTGTATAAAACAATGGGCTTTACCAGATGCCTCTCTGGCCCCTGCCAATCCAGGTGGTCCCAGCGTGTGGGCTGGACCCTCCCAGGTCTCCCAGTGCCCTTTGTCCAATGCCTGAGACTCGGAGACCAGAACCCTGAGAGGGTGGATGATTCTTCTAGGAAATGTTCTGAGTACACACCCAGGACTGAAAATCTCCATCCCCTTGTTCCCTAAACTCCACACCTCAGTTGCAGCATTCTTTTGCTTTAGAGAAACACTGGGTTCCAAACACTTTTTTCCAGTTTTGTGTGTTTTCTGCTTCTCCCAGATGCCACGATCCATTCTGAAGATGTGGAGGCTGCCTGCTGTGTGGGTGAGAATAAAAGTGTGCTGGTGTATTCGGGGACCACCTTCTAGGCTCTTCCTGTTGAGTCCACCAGGATAAGGGGCTCTGTCTTTTTTGTGAGACAGAGTCTCACTATTTCACCCTGGGTAGAGTGCTATGGCGTCACAGCTCACAGCAACCTCCAACTCTTGGGCTTAAGCAATTCTGTTGCCTCAGACTCCCAAGTAGCTGGGATTATAGGCACCTGCCACAACGCCTGGCTAATGTTTTTGTTGTTCATTATTGTTTTAGCTGGCCAGGGCCAGGTTTGAACACGCCTGCCTGGGTGTATGTGCCCAGCGCCCTATCCACTGAGCTACAGGTGCTGCTAAGGGGCTCTGTCTTAATAGCCATGGGTGTTAAGAAAATCTGGAGCAGCAGAGGGTGTTGTGGAACAGCCTAATGGCCCTCAGGGTTCTCCTTCCCTACAGAAGTCATCATAGGCAGCCCCTGCCTTTAAGCCCTCTCCTTTACACCACCTGGTCTAACCCCTACCTTTTCCATGTTTATAATTCTCCCAGTGCGAGGTTCACAGAAGGTACATCTCATAGAAACATACTTGGTGTGTGTTTGTCAAATGAATAGGTAAGTGAAACAGAAATCTCTTCTCTGTTTCTACCTTGTATGAACAGAGGAGAGATGCCCTTACCTCAGCTGGTCACCTGTACCTCTCTAGCCAAGTTGGCTTTCTGAGGCTTCTCTCTAAGGCCTGTTGCTTCAGAGTGGATCATGGCGGCAGGCAGGCTGGAGTCCTGAGCATCAGTCTTGGGTGGCTGCTTTGGCTGCATATATTCTTTGACTACATCCTAGTCAAAGGATTTGACATACTTTCGACAGGTATATTATTTGACTAAATCAGAGGGAGCTCCATTCAACTTCAAGAATATTCCTGAGCAGGAGACCAGGAGACACAGGGTCAGCGAGCATCAAAGCAGGTCCATGTACTGGAAGGAAAGTGGGAGGTGCCCTTCTGCAGTCTCCTGTGGCTCATGAGGGGAGAATAAAAACTAAGGTCCTGGAAGACACGGGCGTGGGCAGCATGCACCCCTCCTCCTCGACAAGTAGCCTGGTGCTATGTTGTGGAGAGGACTGATGCAAAGGAGGGTGGGGTTGTGGCCTGAGCACGTGGCCTGCAGGGGGCTTGGGGTGTGTATTGTATTGTTTTCTTTGAGCACCTGCAATGTACCAGGTAATATATGTGAACCAATGGATACTGGTAGACTTTTGGGGAGTATATGGTTTAGCAAGTGGAGAGATGAAATGGAAAATACTTCAGAAGTGATCTGTGATCTATTGATTATAGACTTGAGGGGCAAGAAAGAATGGAGATCAGCAGGAGAGGGAAGCTTCATGGGCTGGGCAGAGGATCTGGCTAACTCAAGGAGGAGGAGCTGAGGGAGGTGGTCCCTGGGATTGGGAATTGAGAGTGGGGCTCAGTGGAGACTGGGGGTAGTGCTAGTGGTGAGGTGTTGCCTCGGTCCACAGGAGGGGTGTGCTGGAGAATGGATGGATCATTGTTGCTAGATTATGTACTAGGGGACAATTTTTTTCTTCAGTTTAAGAAATACCTTTTTTTGTTTGTTGTAGAGGTGTTTGAAAATCAAAAGATGTACATTCCTTAATGAGGAAAGCCTCTAAGTGACATTCAGGCTATTTTTCTGGAGTGCTGACATGTTGATTCTCTGAATTCCATGTCTCCTCTCTGTCGTCAGCCTCCCTCCCTAGCCTAGGCTGCCACAACTCTCCTCTGTGCTTTGACAGTAACTTCCTAACTGGCCTCCTGGCCTCCAATATTTCTCTCCCCCATGATTCTCCCGGAATGAGCTTTTGAAAATGCTTAGCAAGTCTTGTCAGGTTTCACTTTTAAAATCTTGGTCAATCCATTTCTTGCAGTTTGGATTCTAAAAGCCTTAGCATGACATTAAGGCTTTTAAAATGCTAGCTCACTTTTGAGAGATTCTGAAAAAAAAGAAAAAAGAAGTAACTGTGGTATAGATTTTGAATTCTTTTGAATCCCCAGTTAAAACCAGTAAGTAGATAGCAAAACTCAAAATTCATGGGCAACATTTATACCTAGATAATAAGTATCCTCACAAATACCAAATCACCAACTGACTCAAGACCTCTGTACTATTGTTGTTTACAGTGAAAAAAACAGAAAAGCTGGCCTACTCTGAAATACCCAACAGGTCCTCCCTGGAGCGCATGGCAGACTGACATGAAAATGAGAACATTTTTTCTTACCACATCAGTGGTTAGGTGCAAAGGGGCTGTGATGAGGTCTGAGGAGCAGGTTGAAGCAGTTTAGCCTCCAGGAACTGCTCAAATGGAGATAGTAGGGCTCCCTTCCAGGGAGGAGAAGCTTCTGGGAGTGGAATAAAAATCAAGCAGGACAGGGACAAGAGAGACAAAGGACAGGGAAGAGAATGGAAGGTTGGGGGGACACAGCCAGGAAACCTCAACAAGCAAGCTGCCATACATTTCTTCTAATACTACCTGAAAACAACAGAAGATGGAGTTCTGTGAAGTTAGAAAAACTACCCATGTTTCTTTCTAAAAGTTCAGGAATATGAACTTCAAGTTCAAGTGAGCAACAGAAAAATACTGAGGTCCAAGTCAAAGAAAAACATCATATCCCTATAGACAAACCCAGCATGCCAAGAAAATATACCCAGTGAACAATTACATTCTGTAATCTTTTAAGATAAAGTAAAAAGCACTAGGAAAATGATGCAAGACATAAAAGAAAAACATAAATCAGAATTAGGAACTCAGAAATAAAGGGACAAAATCAGGAAAGAGTGAGAGATAAAAGAAAAAAGTTTCATAAATAAACTTATCTAGAAGAAATATAAAAAAAAACCTGAAAATAGATAATGCCATGGGTAAATAGAAGTAAAAAGTAGAAAAGTTTTAAAAATAAAAAAGAAATTAAGGAAGAGATAAAGATTTAAGAGGAAGTGAAAGGTATTAAAAATAGGCAAAGAAGATTCACATACATAAAACAGAACTCCTTGAAGAAGAAAACCAAATAGAGGGAATAAAATAAATGTGAAAACTATTCTGAAGAAATCTTTCCTAAAACAAAAAAAGGATTTGAAGCTACAAATTGAAAGAGTGTACCATCTACCCGAGAATATTAACCCAGAGTGACTAACACCAAGGTAGAGTGTAGTAAAGTTGCTGGACTTTATTTACAATAGGACCTCTGTAAGTTGACCACCCAAGGACTGCAACAAACTGGGCAACATACAGAGGTGGTCAGCATAAGGAACTAGGCCTCCTGCACTGATCCGCACATGTGGTGCATGTCCAGTCTATGAAAGTTAGGTCAACTTAAGGAGGTGGTCAACTGTGGAGAGTCTACTGTACTTATTCTTTATTTCAAAATATTAAAGGGGCACAAATGTTTTTGGTTACATGGATTGCTTTTTGTTTGTTGTTTTTCGTTTTTGAGACAGAATCTCACTCTGTCACCCTGGGTTGAGTGCCATGGTGTTATTGTAGCTCACAGCAACCTTAACTCTTGGGATCAACTGATTCTCTTGATCCTCAGCCTCCCAAGTAGCTGGGGCTACAGGGCCCTCCACAACACCTGGCTACTTTTTTTAGTAGAGTTGGAGTCTTGCTCTTGCTCACGCTGGTCTCGAGCTCTTGAGCTCAGGCAATCAGAGTGCTAGGATTACAGGTGTGGGCCATCATGCCTGGACACATGGATTGCTTTTGTAATGCTCGAGTCATGACTGTATATGTGCTCATCACCCAAGTATCGTTCATTATACCTTAGGTAGGTTTTTGCCCCTGTCTTCCTCCCCTACTTGATTTCCACTTGAGCTCCCCCTACATGAGTTTTACTTCCTTCTGTGCACACGTGTGCTTCTCAGTTAGTTCTAATTTAATAGCAAGTGCATATGGTGTTTGTTCTTAAGATATTTCACTTAGGATAGTGGTATCCAGTTCTATCCTAATTGTTGCCACATTTATTCCTTTTTATGGTCAAACAGTATGCCTTTATATACATATATCACATTTTGTTGATCTGCTCATGACCTGATGGACACTTGTGTTGATTCCACCTCTGTGCAATTGTGAATTGTGCTGCAAAATTGCTGGAATTTTAAGTAAAAAAAAAAAAATCCCTGAGGCTTGTTGGCAAAAACAGTTAAGTACTTTAACGAAAATTAGTTTACCTTCATTAGACATTTTGACTGCAATGCTATTTGTGCAAGGAGAAAATAAAGTAATATCTTTAAGATTCCTAGAAAGAAAATGTGAGACAAGAATTTTATGTGCAGCAAAACTTAATTTAAAATATAAAGGGCACAAACTGTTAATCAATGTGCCCTTCCTGAGAAATCTACTAGAGAATGAAAATCAAGACAACCAAAATGACTAGAGGGATATTAGTGTAAGGAATGATGGATAGCATAAAAATATAGTTACAGTCGCTTCCTTTCCTCTGCTGCCGCTCGGTCACGTTTTGCTCTTTCACCATGCCTGGGTCACTTCCTTTGAATGCAGAAGCTTGCTGGCCAAAAGATGTGGGAATTGTTGCCCTTGAGATCTATTTTCCTTCTCAATATGTTGATCAGACAGAGTTGGAAAAATATGATGGTGTAGATGCTGGAAAGTATACCATTGGCTTGGGCCAGGCCAAGATGGGCTTCTGCACTGACAGAGAAGATATCAACTCTCTTTGCATGACTGTGGTTCAGAATCTTATGGAGAGGAATAACCTTTCTTATGATTGCATTGGATGACTAGAAGTTGGAACAGAGACAATCATCGACAAATCCAAGTCAGTGAAGACTAACTTGATGCAGTTGTTTGAGGAATCTGGCAATACAGATATAGAAGGAATCGATACAACTAATGCTTGCTATGGAGGCACCGCTGCTGTCTTTAATGCTGTTAACTGGATTGAGTCCAGCTCTTGGGATGGACGGTATGCCCTGGTGATTGCAGGAGATATTGCCGTGTATGCCACTGGAAATGCTAGGCCTACAGGTGGAGTTGGAGCTGTGGCTATGCTAATTGGGCCAAATGCTCCTTTAATTTTTGAACGAGGGCTGCGTGGGACACATATGCAACATGCCTATGACTTTTACAAGCCTGATATGCTCTCTGAATATCCTATAGTAGATGGAAAACTCTCCATACAGTGCTACCTCAGTGCATTAGACCGCTGCTATTCTGTCTACTGCAA
>CAUYON010176334.1:0-10340 GCA_963573935.1 Arctocebus calabarensis
CCCCCACCGCTACCCACCGCGACCGGTACAGTCTGAGCGTTCGCGAGCGTCTGAGGGTGTGAGAGAGTGCGTGAGTGAGTGAGAGGGAGAGAGAGGGAGGGAGAGAGAGAGAGGGAGAGAGAGGGAGGGACGGAGGGGGAGGGAGAGAGAGGGAGGGAGGGGGAGGGAGGGAGGGACGGAGAGGGAGGGAGGGAGAGAGAGGGAGGGAGAGAGAGGGAGGGAGAGGGAGGGAGGGAGGGAGAGAGAGGGAGGGGCAGGGAGAAGGAGGGGGAGGGAGTGATTCCCTCTTGCCTGAACACCCTGAAGGGCAGCACTTCCACCTGTGGACACGGCCACCCAGCTCAGATGCTTCCTGCACCTGCTGCCTGCCCAGCCCGCGAGGACAGTGCCCTCCATGTCCAGCATTTTATCTACCTGCTTTCCAGAGCGTGTGTCCAGCTGTGCCCTGTCTCTCCCCCACTATGTGCCCACTGTCTCCACCATCACCAGCCCCAGAATGGTGATTCTCAAATACTGCCTACAAAAGGCCAGTATTTTGTTTAGTTTTTGTTTTTGTAAATATCCAATCCATTGCTGATGATTTTGTAAAATAAATGAAAGCCATATGTACAAAAGCTAAGCCTTAGCGTTTGGTTTTTCCAAAACACCATACAAAATATAGGCTTTATTTTATTTATAATCAAATTACTGCAGGATTTTTAAACTCTTCTGCTGAATTTCTGTGCTGTTCTCACCAGTTTTCAGACCTCACGGGTCTCTGGGCCACACTGGAGGGAGCTCTGTCCTCTGCCCCGAGAAGGCTCTGTATTTGGTAGGCCTCCACAGGAATATTCCTGCCAAGGGCACTGCAGATGCCCAAGGTGCTCGAAGGAGTGGTCTTCGTGGGGTGTCCCTCAGAAAGAGGAGGCCCCTCTGTGGGAAGGCTGGTGGGCAGGTGTGGGGACCACAGTTCTGCTCCCTCGCTTTATGACCGTGGGATGAGACCTGCGTGTGAAACCACACCAAGGTTGTTCAGTTCCTTTGTGGCACGGATGGCTCTGATAGTCTGGGGTTGAGAAGGAAGCCTGCCCCCACTGAGTCTCCTTTGTGTACCTGGGGGTCCAGGACTTGGGAGTTTCAAGCAGTGACCAGCCTTAAAGATGGTGGCCTGCAGAGGAAGTGGGCGCAGCTGGGAAATGCACACCACACCTGCCATGTGGGTGTGGAGATGGGAGAGAAACCACAGGGCCGGAGCTGCTGGACCCTACGGCACCTCGTTACACCGTGAGCTGCTCCTTGGTGTCTGTGCTGTCCCTGGAGCCCAGCCCAGGGCCTGGCACATGTGGACCCTTCGTGACTATTGGAAAGGTGAAAGAAGAAAGGAAGGTCGGAGGAAGGGAAGAGGAAGACGTGGAAAGGGCCTCCAATGATACACGGTTAAAGATCCCACACCACAACCTCCTGTTTACAGATTTAAAAATCATACAACTTCCAACTAATTCCAAATTACCATGTTGAATGGACATAGATCTTCCCAGCAGCCAGGCACCAAGTTTGTCACTGGGAATGCTAAAAGGGCCGAGTAGTGTCTGCTCACTCTCGGTGGGCACAGCTGTGATGCGTGAGCGTCCACAACAACGCACAGGGACACAGAAAAAAGACGTGGACTCTGCCCAGGGGGGCAGAGCTGGAGGGAGGGAAAGGCCTCGTGAATGTGGGCCGGTGTGGGGCTGGCTAAGGTAGAGGAGGTGAGCAGGAAGGGTGGGAGGGAGTTGGGGGCTGCGGAGAGGGAGGGCAGGAAGGTGGGAGAGAGAGTTGGGAGGGCAGGAAGGTGGAGCTTGCTGTCTGGAGTTTCAGGGGCGTGGGCAGGTGGGGGCAGTGGAGGCGTCTGGAAGGGCCAGAGGGCAGGCGGGATCTCTGAAAAGGTTTTGGGCAGGATCACAATTGTCCTTTGGAAAGATGACACCGCCAAGGGAAGAGATGAAGAACAGGAAGGGAGGTTGTAGGGGGGACAGCAATTTGGAAGCAGTTTCCATAAAGCAAGCAAGAGATGGTGGGAGGGTGGAGAAAGGGATGATTCGAGAGAGGTCTTCCCTGTAGGCTCTAAAGGGCTGTGATGCCCTCCCGGCCCTCCCGTACACACATCCTCAGGGCTGGGGCTGCAGGCGGGGAGGGAGGCGTCTGGAGTCCAGTGAGTCAAGTTTCACAACTGAGCAGAACTGGATGCCGTTCACTGAGAGAAGAGATTCAGGAATAGAGTAAGTGAAGGGCAAATCGGATGGGATCTGTTTCAGAATTCCCATAGGACAGCTGGGAGACTGGAAATACGCACCTAGGAGAGCAGGCTGGGGAGTCATGGGGAGCAGGTGGCAGCGGAACCCGGGGGATGTGCCAGCAAGCCCCGGCCAACAGGGAGGGCCAGGCAGCCCACAGCCAGCAACTGGGGACCAGCACCTGACACGTCGGATAAGACAAAATGTCCGAATAGGTGGCAGGAATAGAAAGTCCTGTTGTCAGGAAGAAGACAGTAACAACGGCTGGGACTGCCAAAAAGAATTCTTCCTGGAGACACAGCTGGCAGAGAAACGGATCTGGAGGCAGGCAGGAGGGGGCAGGGTTTCCGACAGGCTCAGCTGGCCGGGAGCGGGGTGCAGCCACCGGGAAGTGAGGGTGCTCCCTGCACAGGGACGTCCCAGAGAAAGGAGGAACTGATTCAGACCCCACTGTGAGGATAATGGTCCTCATGGCTGTGTCTGAGAGGCGGCTGGGAGAGGGACACCTCTCTACACCCTATTGTATCTTCTATTTTTTGTCTTGTGTGCCAATTACTTTTCTTTTTTTGAGACAGAGCCTCAAGCTATCACCCTGGATAGAGTGCAGTGGCATCACAGCTCACAGCAACCTTCAACTCCTCTTGCCTCCACCTCCCAAGCAGCTGGGACCACAGGTGCCCGCCACAACACCCGGCCATTTTTTTGGTTGCAGCTGTCATTGTCATGCCACCCGTCCGATGCAGGGCGGCGAGTAGGGCCCGTGGTTGTGACTCACAGGCACAGGTGATGGAGGCTTCTGCAACCACTGAGGCAGGAAAAGGGAAGGGAACCCTTGTTACCCAGTGTGACACACGCCACCTTTGTTCTTTTATTTGCCAAAGTCGAGGCAGTGAGAGGAAGTAACATTTGACCTTTTGTTCTAGAGGCAAGAAACAAAATATTCATTGAAAGCCTTAAAGACTGCACATAGGTACTCATTAAATCAGGGGTCCTCAAACTACGGCCCACAGGCCACATGCTTCGGTGTGAATTGTATTTGTTCCCGTTTTGCTTTTTACTTCAAAATAAGATATGTGCAGTGTGCATAGGAATTTGTTCATAGTTTTTTTTAAACTATAGTCCAGCCCTCCAACGGTCTGAGGGACAGTGAATTGAACCCTTGTTTAAATGAGGACGCCTCGTTAAATGTTCCTTGAATTGAAGTTGAACGACCAGTTCCTACTAGCTCCATTTAGAAAGTTTGCAAGGCCAGGGGACCCTGCCCCCTACTTCTGCACATCTACGAGGCCTGCAAGTTGCCAAGACACCCCCAGGTAAAGTGTTTCTGGAAAACGTGATTGCTGCCTTCCCACCAGTCATTCATCCCTCGCTCCATCCCCGGCCACCTTCTGGGACAGCTTTTTCCTTTTGCTCTTTTCATGGTTCTCTTATCATGTTCTATCAACTCCCATCTGGCACACACAGAAACTGGCAAACTTGTGCATTAGAGAATGTTCTAGACCATCTGTAAGTGCACATTCTCGTGCCAGTAATTCCACTCACGACGCCGTGCAATCATCACCCCTATCTATTCCCGGAACATTTTATCTCCCCAACGAGAAGCTCTGTGCCCACTGCGGAATAACTCCCCCCGAGTCAGAGCTGTTATTCTCACTTTACAGGTCAGGATACTCGGGGTTGAGAGCTTTGCTCGCGGTTACATGGGAAATACGTGACAGAGGAAGGGTTGCTAACTGTGAAGTCCGTGGTCTCTTTGCTGCTTTCCGAATCCTGTTCAGTAGATCTCTGCTAGGCACTCAGGGCAATGCAACACCTGCTCAATATGGAGTGTGATCCTAAACTTGAGCGTACCCCTCAGGTTCTAGGGACTGAAGTCCTCTCACTCAACAGCATCACCACATCACCGCGGGCCCGACTCGAGCAGAGCCCTACACCATAGGAGTCTGCAGCCAAGAGAAGTTATGCAGAAGCTGCACATCCCCCCCCAAATCTGCCCCCCTTCTTCTTCAGTGTAGAGGATTGAGGGTCCTATTTACAGTAACGTGTAAAGGATTGAACATCATACTTACTATAACAGTAACAATAGACTTTTTAGCTGGGCTGTGACTCCCAAAGCAAGGCCACACCCCCCAATCCCTCTTCAACTGTCTACGGCTGCTGGACTAAGTCTAGTCAGTGAGACCGAAGCGTAACTATGAGGAGTGTTTGTGGGACAGAGAGACGTGCCCTTCTCCCAGCACCTCTGCCCTCAGCCCACGTCCTACTGTCTAGAATCAGACTGCGGTGGCTGGAGCTGGGGAAATCATCCTGGATCAGCAAGTGTAAGACCGAGGATGGAAGAAGCCTTTGTTACCACCTGAATTTGTTCCCCATTCACTGCTCAGGAAGGAGCCCAAATGCTGAGACATCACAAGGTGCCAAGTGGAAATTTGTCAAATTCATCTCCCTGAGAATTTGGGGGCTAAGGCTTTTTGAGAGTAGTTTGGTGGATAAATTGCTAGGGGATTGGGCCTGGTGATTGAATTGGGAAGCAGAAATTGTCTTGAGCTGAGATAGCTCCCGGTTATGGGTTGCATGTCCTACTGAGTCAGTTCCGATGAAAAGCCGATGGTCTGGGTGGCCTAGGTTGGTCTCTTCATATGCCAAGTTGGACAATGTCTCAAAGACCAGTCTTAGGTTTCACAATAGCAACGTTAACTGCCAAAGCCACTGGGGTGGACTGCTCCAGGTCAGGAGATCGAGACCAGATGGAAAAGAGTAAGACCCTGTCTCTACTAAAAATAGAAAAGTTAGCCAGGTATGGTGGTGCATGGCTGCAGTCCCAGCTACTCAGAGGCTGAGGCAGAAGCATCACTTGGGCCTGGGAGTTAGAGGCTGCTGTGAGCTATAATGATGCTACTGTACTGTACTCCACTCCAGCCAAAGAGTGAGACCCCATCTCAGAAAAGAAGAGGAAGAAGGAGGAGGAGGAGGGAGAGGAAGAAAGCTGGGTGGCTCACACCTGTAATCCCAGCACTCTGGGAGGCCAAGGCGGGTGGATTGCCTGAGTTCATGAGTTCAAGACCAGCCTGAGCAAGAGCAAGACCCCCTCTCTAAAAAAGTAGCTGGGTGTTGTGGCAAATGCCCATAGTCCCACTACATGGGAGGCTGAGGCAAGAGGATCTCTTGAGCCCAAGAGTTTGGGTGCTGTGAGGTATGACGCCATGGCACTCTACTGAGGGTGAAAAAGTGAGACTCTGTCAAAAAAGAAGAAGAAGAAGAAGAGGAGGAAGGAGAAGGAGAAGAAGAAGAAGCAACTGGGAAAGCGCAGAGCCTTCTTAACCAGGAAGCGGTCGGGGGAGGCAAGCTAGGAACAGCTGTTGTGCAACTTTCAGCTATGTCTGTACTTGTGCAGAAATCAGACTTTTACCACGATTGTCTTATGGCCTGACATTAATATAGGCAGTTTCACCTTAGTCTTTGACAAGATAGAATGCTATACCATTCCTGGGCTTCATGTTTCTCATCTATAAGGGAAATAAAAAAAGTTTTCATGTTACATGTGTTTGTTAGTTTTTGCCAGATAACAAACTATATCCATAGCTTGGCATCTGTAGCACAGTGTAGTTAGGTTGCCAGCTGCATATACCAAAGTTGGCAGATTCAAACCCAGCCTGGGACTGCTAAACAACAATGACAACGAACACAACAAAAAATAGCCAGGCGTTGTGGTGGCGCCTATAGTCCCAGCTACTTGGGAGGCTGAGGCAAGAGAATCATTTAAGCCCAAGAGTTTGAGGTTGCTGTGAGCTGTGATGCCAAGGCACTCTACAGAGGGTGACATAATGAGACTCTATCTCAAAAAAAGAAAACAAAAAAACTATATCCAACCTAATGGCCCAAAACAACAGTCATCTTATTTAGGTCCTGATTCTTTGGGACGGCTTGGTGCTAACGATTTGGCTGGAGCTGAATGGTCCATCCCTGGACCGCAGCCTGACTGTCCTGGGGGCCACAGCTGGGAGGGCTCTTTTTCTCCATCGTTTGTTTTCACAGAGGCTTCCCAAATAAAGAAAGCACAGAACGAGAGAAGCCACGCCTCCAAATGCAGGTGCTCTCCAAGCATCGGCTTGTTTCCCCTACCGAATGTGCCTTCGATCTGAGCAAGCCACCCACAGCCATGATCACTGCGGGGAGTGACTTGTGGAGGCCATGGCTGCAATCAAACCCATTGTCTAAGCCACTGGTATTTTGGGGCTTTGTGTCACATGCACGTGAATCGAGTTCTAATGATACTCCTGTGTATCTGTTATGTTCACATTCACCAGCACATGGGAAAAAAGAAATTGTAGTATTTCCCAGTGTGGAAATCACATTAATTTCATCACCTAGGGTTAGGGTTAGGATCTGCTTGTCTGCAGCTGCCCTCCATTTCGGCCCAGAGCTTTCCAAACTTTAACATGCTTTTATGAGACCTGTGGGGATCTTACCAAAATGCAGATTCTAATTCAGTAGGCCCATAGTGAGTCTGAGAGTCTGAATTTTTAGTAATTCCTCAGAGCTGTGGCTCTTGGAATTCCCCTAGAAGGTGATGACAAAGCTGCTTGGCCTCTTCCTGGGGTCTCCCCTGGAAGGCAGACTGTGTTGCCAGTGCACTCTCCTCCAGGCCTGAGGGTGGCCACGGGAGTGCTCAGAGTAGAGGGCTGTGGGCACAGCTTAGATGAGTGAGTCGGTGACGAGTGACGAAATTAATGTTGAGTCCCCATCATTTTTTTTTTTTTTGAGACAGACTCTCAAGCTGTTGTCCTGGGTAGAGTGCCGTGGTGTCGTAGCTCATAGCAACTTCCAACTTGGGCTCAAGTGATCCTCTTGCCTCAGTTTTTCTATTATTAGTAGAGACGGGGGTCTTGCTTTTGCTCTGGCTGGTCTCCAACTTGTGAACTCAAGCTATCCACCTGCCTCAGCCTCCCAGAGGGGTCCCTACCATCTTACTTGTTCTTATCTGCTGTCAAAATCATCTTAGAGTGGCTCGGCGCCTGTGGCTCAACGGGCTGGGATGCCAGCCACGTACAATGAGCTGGCGGGTTCGAATTCAGCCTGGGCCCGCCAAACAAAAAGGACGGCTGCAACCAAAAAAATGGCCGGGTGTTGTGGCAGGTACCTGTCCTGGGCGCCTGTAGTCCCAGCTACTTGGGAGGCAGAGGCAGGAGACTCACTTGAGCCCAGGAATTGGAGGTTGCTGTGAGCTGTGATGCCACAGCACTCTATCCAGGGTGACAGCTTGAGGCTCTGTCTTAAAAAAAAAATAATAATAATAATAAAAAAATCATCTTAGGTAATTGAGACTCAACTATTGGATGAGAAAATCAGAATTATAGTTTAATTTCGAGCAATGCTAAGAAAACATAAATAGGTCACTTTATTTATTTTTTTATTGTGTCCTTTGCTTAATGATGATCAAAAGCAAGGAATTATTTTCAAAAACATTCACCCCCCCATTTAAACAATTCCGGGGGGGGGGGTCCTAGAAGTGCCCTCTAGGCACTAGGGCCACCATTTGCCGCTCCCATTTTTGCCTCTTCTGTTCACTCCAGCGACACTCAGGATGCGTCTGGAGAGAGGGAACTTCGTGGCCTCTGCTGACGGCTCCTTCTGAAATCGCCATTGCTGCACCAGGGTACTGTCCCCCGGTGTCCCCACATGCCACTGCCTGAGGCGCCAGTCAGTGCTGGGCTCTAGGTGATGGCCCATCTTCCGCTCTTCTGATGCCGAGCTCTCAGGTGAGATTTGCCCCCAGGTAACTGAAGGGGCCCTGGGATTCTCTGCCACTTGTCTCAGATCCAGGCGTCTTGGCCGTCCAGCTTCTGTTCTCTTCTCCCCACTCTGCAACAGTGGGGCTGGTCCAGTCTCACCAAGAACAGGCAGCGTGTCAGCAGCTGAGACAGCTCAGCTCAAACAAGCCACAAGGCTGCTCCGCCCACCTGCTTCCCACCTAACGTAAAAGCTGAGACACGGTTCTGTTGCAATTGCCCGTACCTGTGCCAAGGGGCATTCGCTTCCTTTCCAAAGCACCTGTAAATGGTGCCTTCGCAATTTCCCCTTAAGATCCAGGTGTTGTGGCTCACTCCTGTCATCCTAGCACTCTGGGAGGTGGAGATAGGAGGATCACGTGACCTTGAGACCAGCCTGAGCAAGAGTGAGACCCCCATCTGTATTAAAGATAGAAAAATCAGCTGGGCATTGCAGTCATAGCACTTGGGAGGCTGAGGCAGGAGGATCTTTTAAAAAAAATTTTCAGATTAATTGGAAGTACCCTAATTGAAAGTACCCTAATAATGAATTAGGTAACATTATTTGCATTTGTTAAGTAAAGCCCCTTTTATAATTGTGTCCTGCCCTCAAGAGGTGTGCCATACACCCCAACATCGTGTCCCTTAAGTGGGAGCAACTCATTCCCAACCTCTTCCCCTCTCCCCTACCCTGCCCCCCCATTTTGAATTGATCTAAGTTTTCCCTTTTATGTGGGCATGTATTAGACCATCTCCTGGGTTCATATGAGAATGAACGACACTGGATTCTTGCGTTCTTGTGACACTGTACTAAGAAGACTGTATTCCGACTCTATCCAGGTTAATACAAAGGATGTGCAGTCTCCATCTTCTTAATGGCTGGATAGTGCTCCATGGTGTCCATACACCACAGCTTGTTAATCCGTTCCTGGATTGATGGGCTTTAGGTTGCTCCCACATTTTGGCGATTGTAAATTGAACTGCGATAAACAGTCCTAGTGCAGGTGTCCTTATGTTAAAATGATTTTTTTCTTCTGGGTAGATGCTAGTAGTGGGATTGCAGGGTCAAATAGGAGGTCTACTTTGAATTCTTCGAGCATTCTCCATGCTTCTTTCCAAGACTAGCTTGCACTCCCAGGGAGGATTGTTTGAACTCAGAAGTTTGAGGTTGCTGTGAGCCAGGCTGAGTCCACGGCACTCTAGCCTGGGGGGCAGAGTGAGACTTCACCCCCACCCCCCAAAAAAGACCCAGGGAAGGGTGCCAGTTTCATATTCTGGTCCCTTGCATCTAGAAGCCACACCCTGGAGGTTTTGCCAGAGGAATAGTCTGCTGCAAAGGTGAAGTTAAACCTCCTCTCACAGAAAACCATTCACAGCTCCAGAAGGCCGGGTTCCCACCTTCTCCTGGCTGAGGTTTCCAGACTGCAGGATCATGTCACAGACAAAGCCCTGATTTATACTGGGAACAAATTATTACAACACAGCCAGATAAGCACTTCAACAGACGTGTGAGTGTGGAGGGTCCCTACCGGAGCCTCGTCCTCATCTGTCAAGTTACTGCTCTCTTCAACGTATTGTGAGGTTTAAAGGCAAAAGTGTCTGCAGAGTGGCTCCTGGTGACTGGGGGCTGCTGGAAGTCACCTTCTATGCCCAGTACGATCGTTCCTATTTGTCCACGGAGAGGGAATTGGGGACTGTCCATTCTCACTGGACAGTACAGACAGGAGTTTGGCAGCTGGGACCCCTTAACTTGCCTTTACTAGGAATATATTTTATGTACTAGTGACCTTGATCATGTCCTTCAGGGCCAAGAACGGGTCTGTTTTTCCAAGTGCTGGCTCATGTGCAAACACTGGGGCCCTGCAGCTCTCCCATGGGCCCACGTGTGACCAGCTTGGAAAGGGTAGGTGGAGACGAATGGGGCCACTTCATCGTTTTTCCTTGATGGCTTAACTTAATCTCATTTTTCCGCTAGCAAATATAGGGCAAGAGTTTCCTGATAGTATCTGACTCCGGATACCCGGTGAACAGTTGGTGTAGATTAAGGATATCACATAAATAAAACAGCAGCAGACACCCCTCGGCCTGAGCAGAGAGGTGGGGAGGTGGGCAATGCACAGGTGGTTTGTCAACACACACCATGGCAACTAGCAGCCGGGGCCAAATGGACTTCCCATGGATTTTTTTTTTTTTTTTGTAGAGACAGAGTCTCACTTTATCGCCCTGGGTAGAGTGCCGTGGCGTCACACTGCTCACAGCAACCTCCAGCTCCTGGGCTTAAGCGATTCTCTTGCCTCAGCCTCCTGAGTAGCTGGGACTA
>CAUYON010176343.1:0-17603 GCA_963573935.1 Arctocebus calabarensis
TCCCAGCTACTTGGGAGGCAGAGGCAAGAGACTCGCTTGAGCCCAGGAATTGGAGGTTGCTATGAGCTGCGATGCCATGGCACTCTATCCAGGGTGACAGCTTGAGGCTCTGTCTCAAAAAAAAAAAAAAAAAGAAAGAAAAATTGTAATGGAAAAAAAGAGGACATGTCTAGAAGTTCAAACATCCAGTTAACAAGAGTTCCAGGAAGGAAAAAAAACAAAATAGGGGAGGGATGGGAAATCATGAATGAAGTAGATTAAATAATTTATCTTTTAAAGAATATTTTTTCTTATACTTTGCTATGAAGAAACATGAATGAGATAACTTAATCCCCCCATTAAAGGAAATGGGGGTCCAAATTGTATGGGCCACTTTTAACATATGGCACAGTGGATGAAAATAAGCCCACATCAATACATCACTGTAAAATTTCAAAATCTTCATAAAGAAGATTCTTTAAATTTCTAAGGAGAGGAAAAAAAAAATACAAAGGATCACTTATCTAAACTCTTTTAAACTTAACTGCAATGATGGAAGCAAAATAAGATGAGCGACTGCTTCAAAATGTTGGAAAAAACCTTATTTCTGGCTTAGAATTCTACTCAGTTAAACTATAAAACAAATACAAGGTAGCCAGCCATTTTTAGGCATCCAAGGTCTCACTTGCCTTTCATGTACCCTTTTCAAGAAGCTATAGGACATGCTTTACTAAAACAAAAAAACAGAAAAATGGAATACTTGGAATATAAAAGATAGGGTAACCAACACAGAAGAGAGGTAAAAAGAATTTCTAGAAAGGGGGTGAAATAAGATCCCAGCACAACAGTGTAGCCTTTGATACAGAAAGCAACCAGTCCAAATAAAACAGTATGATTCACATTTATGGCTTTTACCACCAAGATCTCTGCTACCTAAGGACATTGTGCTCAGGCATGCCTGGCCCAGATTCATAGTCAGTACTCTCCTTGTCTTGACAGTGTGGTAGTGAAATTCTGCTACCTTCTGTGCCAAGCTGACTGGACCAACAGAGGACACTCACTTTTACCCTTCTGTTTCCACCTATTTCTGAAAGCTGAAGTTGGACTTTGAAGATAAAGCAGAAAATAGTCGTCTTCTTCCCCTGTTCTTGCATATATTGGGCAGAAATCAAGTATCTACAGTTCTACATTCATGTCTTTCCACATGCTTCAGTTGTGGAAGATCCCGTATTCACTCATGACATTGCTAAGAAGGTAAAGCCAGACTAGGACTGTTGGTTTTCACTTAACGGCTACATTCTTGCTCCTTTTCTTTATAGATTCATGCTTGCCACTTAGACTATCAAAACTAAATAGGTTTTTTAAGGTAATGTTCATGGGTGGGAAACTATCAAGCAAATGGATTAGAAGTCCTTAATGGTTATCTTGGTAGAGTTGAACAAGGAGATGCAATCTGGGATGGGGTCTGGGGACTTAATAAGTGTTAAGACTTATAAAAAAAATTTTTTTTTTGCAGTTTTTGGACAGGGCCAGGTTTGAACCCATTACCTCTGGTATATGGGGCTGTGACTCCTTGAGCCACAGGCACCGCCCTAAAAAAAATTTTTTTTTTTTTAAATTTTGGCTTTTTCTAGAGACAGGGTCTCATTCTGTCACGAGGGCTGAAGTATAAATGGCCTGTTCATGGCTCAATGTAATCTTGAACTCCTAGGTTTAAGCGATCCTCCCACCTTAGTTTCAAGGGTAGCTAGGATTATAGCATCTACCACCACACCTGGCTAATTTTCACAAATGTATGAATGTATGTATATATTTAGTAGAGTTGGGGGTGTTACTATTGCCCAGGCTGGTCTCATAATTGCCTCCTGCTTTGGCCTCCCCAAACACTGGGATTAAAGATGTGAGCCGGCTCGGCGCTTGTGGCTCAACGGACTAAGGTGCCAGCCACATACACCTGAGTTGGCGGGTTCGAATCCAGCCCGGGCCCGCCAAACAACAGTGACGGCTGCAACCAAAAACAAATGGCTGGGCACTGTGGCAGGCGCCTGTAGTCCCAGCTACTTGGGAGGTGGAGGCAGGAGACTCGCTTGAGCCCAGGAATTGGGGGTTGCTGTGAGCTGTGATGCAACAGCACTCTATCCAGGGTGACAGCTTGAGGCTCTGTCTCAAAAAAAAAAAAAAAGATGTGAGCCACCATGCCTGGCCCCTCTAAAACTTACAAATTTTTATGTTTCATAACTTGAATGATGGGTACCAGCCTGTATATTTTATATTCTTTAATATGTACATGCATATTTCATACAGTATTTTCATGTATAATAAATTATCAAAGATGTGAATTTTGTCTAATGGGGTGAGGCAGGTAAAGTCACAGTGAAAATCTACACTAGTATAATTTAAGGCTGAACCAAAATAAACACAAGTTTTAAAATTTAATACAGTTACTATAATTTTAATCTTTTTCTGCCAGCTAACTATAAAATAACCCTTGAAACTGACCTGCAGGGCTATTTTAAAATTTAAATTGCCTCCTGCTTGCCCTTCAGAATAATTCAGTCCAAAAGCCATTAAGTGGGGCTGAGCAAAGTAGGCATCTAGGGAAGAGGGGTGAGACAAAAGGTTGGCAAGACAGTAGCCTATCAAGGGTTACTGGAACCCAATAAAACAGGAAGAGGAGGGTCTGAGATGGGGGGGTTGCGCCTAACAGCTGACTAACATGGGATGAGGAGGGCATTTTTAGGGGAGAGGAGGTGATGGCAGAATTTGTTGGGAGTCCAAACTGGGTGAGATTTCTTCCAGGAGGGGGTTGTGGTGCACCCTAAGATGTCTGAGACCATGAAGGATAGGTAAGGGGACTGGCAAGAAGAGGATATGTGGGATGGTGGCAGAACTCAGAGAGTGCGCGCTGAGTGGTGACAGCAAGAGGAATTTGGTTACACATTCCAAATCTCCATACAGAGATTAATATGAAAGTAAATATACACACAGGCTACATTTACATCTATCCATATGGTATGTATACTTGTAGCCTTGTCCACTTACAAGACCTGGGAACAGTGACAATCCCATAGTAATGAGCATTTCTATCACCCAGATCTTGGTTCCAGGCTGTAGTTTGTAAATAGTATATCTCTGTCGAAAGAACTAGGTTCCTGAAGAAATAATTTTGCAGTGGACAATCTTGGCAACCACCACTTTAATCAGTTCATCAAAATTAACATAATAAGTCAGATGTATGTCTACCTGATAGGAAACAATATTAGGTAGGAATTTGTGATTTTATCCCCATAACTGTAACAAGTAATCATTATTTCCTTGGCTAGGCTGTCACGATGCCTTTAAGGAGCCACCTCTGTGGTAGCACTAACAGATTACACATGAAGAAGCATGATCTATCCCACTGTACGTCACCTGCTCCTCGTGGGATTCTTACAACAAGCTGTTCACCCACTTCACTGCCAGTCTTACTGCCCATCTACCACTGATCCAGTCTTTTTCTAGTTTTTAATCCCCTCATCCCTTTGGATAAGCATCTTTCTAGGTTTGATCAGGGTTCTTCTCAATGTCTTTTTATTTTTTGAGACAGAGCCTCAAGCTGTCGCCCTGGGTAGAGTGTCGTGACATTACAGCTCACAGCAACCTCCAATTCCTGGGCTCAAGCGAGTCTCCTGCCTCTGCCTCCCAAGTACCTGGGACTACAGGCGCCCACCACAACGCCCGGCTATTTTTGTTTGGGTTGCAGCCGTCATTGTTGGTTGGCGGGCCGAGGCTGGATTCGAACCTGCCAGCTCAGGTTTACATGGCTGGCACCTTAGCCTGCTGAGCCACAGGCACCAAGCCCTCAATGTTTTTCAGACGGATCTGGCCTTGCTTTGAGAGCAGGGTAAATACAATCTCCTTTTGGTAAGGAAATTTCAGGCTTAACAGTTAAGTAATGTACATTATGCAACTGGGATTCAAATATAGTTCTAACTTATTCCACTGTTATATAAAAGGAGGTACGTCTATGTATCTAACTGTGAAAATCCATTTTCCCTCTCTCTCATTATCCTAATTCCTTCATAAGACTTCTTACAATTCATAATTATCGTCTTTGCTTATTATATCTCCCATATAAAAAGTTCTGTAACAGAATATCTTATCTGATACGTTCATAACTGTATTCTCATACTTAGGACATTAAAGTACTCAATAAATATACCCAATGAGTAAAATATTTTCTCTTAGATTCTTTAAGACAGCCATATAGTTATTTGCAAAAAATTTTCCTTTTCTTTAGGCATGTTATTTGTAAAAGTGGATAATTTCTGTGATAAATGAAAATGGCCAATTCTTTAAGAGGAGAAGTATTGAATCTTTATAAAAATGTAAGTATGTGGCCAATTTTGAAATATATTACAGTCAACTCCCCATTATCTGCACTCAAGCAATTGGCACTCTCCTGCAACCAGCACACAACCAGGCCAAATAAAAAAAAATCAGTTTCTTAAACTTGATGTGCCCTGCTTTCAATACTGACACTTTGTCCATCACTCCCTGGGCTCCCATGTATTCTCCATAATAGCTTTAAGGTAGTGAAGTTGAAAAATGTATTGACTCATTTAAAATTGTACACTGAAATTTACAAAGCTGTTATAAGACAGTAAAACTGTGTTACTGTAAGTGGTTTGTCTTTGCCTTAATTTGCTTTTAGTGTATTTCAATGTTAACATCAAGTCAACACAGAATTTATGGTACAGTATAGTATAGTAAGAGGTATAAAATTAGGCCTATTTTTCAGTTAACTCTAAAGAACCTAGAAACTACATTTATCCAGAATCTACCAGTCCGCATGGGTGCCAGATAACAGGGAGATTACTGTACATGACATGGATTCTTTAGAAATATATAATCTTTCTTTCAGCTGCTGTATCTTGGACGAGAATATCCAAAAGGAGCAGACTATTTTAAAAGGCGTTTGAGGAATGTTTTCCTTAAAAATAAAGATGTGAAGGACCCAGAGAAGATCAAAGAACTTATTCGACGTGGTGAATTTGTAATGAAAGAGCTAGAGGCCTTATACTTTCTTAGGAAATACAGAGCTATGAAACAACGCTATTATTCAGATGTCAACAAAACTAACTGATTATCACTACTATAAAACTGAGAATCAGTGCCACCTGTTTATGTGTACCAAGTACTATAAAATAATTCCAATTTAAAATGGGAAAATATATATAGTATGTAAAAAATGCCTGAGCTGGCCTAATAACTAAAATTAATAGGTTTCAACTTCTGTTCATATGGAAAGCTTTGTCAATGCAACCCTTTATACTCAATTTTTATACTACAATAGCAATTTAGCTATACTGCCAATTATAAATTGAGTTCCCAATTTTGATTGCAAATACACTTAAATTTTCTAACTTACATGGATTTAGCTAATTACTCTTAGCCCATTTCTCCTTTTTACTGACCAAAAAATGTCATTTACTACACATTTAATAAGTAAAATAATTTCTTACACATTTATTCCTCAACTTTTGAGGGAGTTACCTTATTTTTGACCCAGTTTGGTGCATTCATAGCAACTTGTTCAAAATTCACTACAAAACAAATAGTACCTGGTAATGGTTTAAGTATAGTTAGAGAAATAGTATGTATGGATCAGATTACTTTTTAACCCTGAAATACCCTGCTGCTGACTAGTATTATATACTATTTAGTTATTTCCATTATTTATTTCGCTGCTGGCTACTTTTGGGCCTTAAATCACCTATTGTGCATTACCTTCTTTGATTAAAAAAAGTAATAATGTTCTATATTCTTCTGTCATAAAGGCAGATGTTTTGCCATCTTCTACTAAATGAGTCAATGAACCTAAACCTAATATGGCTTAAGCACCCACTTAAGCCTTTATATAATGTTCACACCTTTTATAAATAAAGAATATTTCTAACTTACAAGTTGCAATAAAGATTCACTGGTATACTATAGTGTCTATAACTAATACAGTATTCCATATCAATACTGAGGTGATGTTTCAAATTTTCATCAAGAAATACACACTATCAGCTCGGCGCCTTAGTCAATGGGCTAAGGTGTCAGCCACGTACACCTGAGCTGGCAGGTTCAAATCCAGCCCAGGCCCACCAGACAACAATGATGGCTGCAACCAAAAAATGGCCAGGCGTTGTGGCAGGCGCCTATAGTCCCAGCTATTTGGGAGGCGGAGGCAAGAGACTCGCTTGAGCCCAGGAATTGGAGGTTGCTGTGAGCTGTGATGCCATGGTTTTCTACCCAGGGGGACAGCTTGAGGCTCTGTCTAAAAAAAAAAGAAAAAGAAATACACACTATCATAGTCACCATAACTATTTTTATTACATTACAATAATTAGGAGCAGTACAGTTCATGACAAAAATATTACAAATTTCAGATCACTTCACAGCACATACTCCTATAAACATTTAAAAGTTAATTTTAATTAAAAGAGTGGTCATTTTAAATGTTTGATTATGACCAACATTCCTAGGTCAGCGCAACCAAATGATGGAAAACAACTGGATCACACTGCATATGTCCCACAAAAAAAAGCACAATGTACAAAATGTGCATGTTTCAGTTTACACTATACAAAAATAGTTAAAATACATTCCAGGTAAACATGTTACATTAAGAAATAG
Source organism: Arctocebus calabarensis (assembly GCA_963573935.1). Lineage (NCBI taxonomy): Eukaryota > Metazoa > Chordata > Mammalia > Primates > Lorisidae > Arctocebus > Arctocebus calabarensis. The sequence continues at coordinate 6,643 of CAUYON010176343.1, forward strand.
TACTAGTAAGAAATTGGCACTCAAAGGAAAAATGCAAAAGTATTTTCAACATGAAAACACAAGACAGTGGAATTGGAAACTTGGATAAAGCATTATTATAACCCAATTAGCTGAGGAGGGAGGGGTGCTGGGCCCCCCTGTAATTGACAATTTTATAGATAACTTTGTTTTTCCTAAATTCACTGAAATCGCCTATCATCATCCCAAACAGGCACTTCAAACTATTAAACTGAAACACAAATTTTAATCTAATTATGATTATTCTTTAAGAACTAATATAAATATATCTTTAGAAAGAAATAATTTTCGCTTTGACAGAATTTACTAGTTGTAGGTTATTCAATTTCTCAACGCAGAATTCATGCTACTCTATTAACACAAATTATTAAATATAAGTAACTGCTGAGTTTTTGAAAACGTCACTCTATAATTACCAAGAAATTATTACTTTTTGATAAATGGAAATAACTTCAGATAGTTTATATTGCCTACAAAATAAACCCTAAGAATAAGTATATACTGCTTGGAAAAAAAAGGTTGAAAGACAAAAATCACTGGAATACAAATGAGATGAACTTGTGCAAACTGTAACTTAACATGCCTCAAAGTTTTTCTATGTATTAGGACAAAATTGTGCAATGGTGGCAGAAGTTTTGATAACCTATAAAAGTTAGGTTCTAAGTTCCTATGCAGTGTGACTCAGTTAAAATAGAGCCTAGAATTCCTACCTGGGAATATTCACTAAAATTATGCTATATATGTCTGCTATATTCTTCCACAAACATGTTAATGCCTAAGACTATGTAATTTAGTACTTTTTAAAAAAACTTCAACAAGGATTTTTATCTTTAAGGCTGTTTTTAATAATCAGATAACATTTCTTTGACCTTCAAATAAAAGAAAAAAATAATCAGGTAACATTTGTTATTTCTAGTATTCTCTCCCCTGTTAAAATCTGAAAACAAAACCTTTTGTTAAACCACTCAAAATTCACATAATAAGAGATAATTAGCACTATTTAAAAAAAAATGCCCAGCTACATCAAAAATTCAAAAGTCCTAAACATCCTCTCAGTCATTTACTGCAGTTCCTGAAGTATGGCCATTTCTTTCTCCGTATAGTAACAAGAGGAGGTACTGTGTAAGTCTTAACACCCTTACCTAGACAATGTCCCATAAATCTGGAGTTTACCATAGCATTTCAGAAATCTTACTTTTACACAAGTTTCCTTTCCTGTGAATCAGTTTAGGCACCTGTTTATTCATACCCAGGTAAACAAAACTATTTCAGAAGTCAATTTTTAACTTGTGAAAGTCTATTTTAAAAGAGGAAACTGTAATATTATACCTTTGAGATTTTTAATATTAATATCTGACATACAACTTAATGTGTACGATAGTTGTCCTGACAGAATCACCATCCAAATAAAAAACAATATTATCAAGTTTATTCCTTTAAAACAATGAAGTGATTTATATAAAATAGCTTGATTAAACAGTTGCATTGGAATCATAGCAAAAACAATTATTTTAGAATTGGAAGAAATCTTAGAAACTGAACCTCTTCTCTGCAAAATTAAAATATGCATTATGTTATGTCTGGTCATGCACCAAGGGCCTTACTAAGATACTACAGACCACTCTAACACTGCCTGAGGACAGGGATTATTTCTTGTTTGGGGACACCCCCTATCCTCAGTGTCTTGTGCAGCGGCTGGCATCTGGTAGGCACTCAACAAGTATTTGTTTTATAAATGAATTATGCAAAAAAAGTAACCTTATGAATTAAATGTTTAAGTGTTTTTCATCATAAGATTTTAAGTTATTAAAACGATGAAATGTATTACAATGAAAAATACCAGGGCTAGTTCTAGCTGTAAATTACTTAAAGAATTCTTTCAGCATTACCTCTATTAAATTCTCCTTCTATTGGATAGGGCTCTGTCTTTTCATATCAGGTTTGAAAATTCCTACTTAGTCACAAATGGACTAAGCAGTAAAGAGACGATGTTCAAAGCATCAAGATTAAAGATTAGGTACAAGGTCAAATCCCATTGTGGTATTTGTCAGATTATTTTGAGCCCTGAGGAAATAAGATGTAGGGCATTTCTGATGTGACTTAATAGGAAACCTTCACGAAGATATATCCATAGCAGCAATAAATCTTGAGGTTATGGGAATTTTAAAAAATTGCATGAAGTCCTGAGGGTATATAAAAGGGTTAGGCAGGCAAGATGACACTAATATGGGAGAGGAGGCCTAAAACTAGAGGATGGATATTTCAAATATAAACTTCGCCTCTTGCACAATTTTGCCTAAAACTGGTACTAAAGACGGTAACGCAGGTGAAAAGTTACAGATTGTGCTGAGCTTGAGAAACAGGAATATCCTTATATAAACAAATCAAATCACATAGTCATAAAATTAGATAAAACCTTTGAGATGATAACTTGTTTTTTCATGAAGAAATGGAAAGTGATTTGTCCAAAATGAGAGTTCTAAGACACATATCTAAAATCTAAGTCACGTTCCTCCTAATCCAGTAATATTTTCTTTTTGCCTTACCACACCATCTCATCTCACTTCAAATATTTCAAATCAATTAAAAGGACCTTTTATTAATGTAATTTTTTAAGCATTAGATATTCTTAAATATGGATCAGACTTGAAAAATGTTTATGAGAATGTTAATTTAGCCAGTGTTAAGGTAACTAGTCAAACCTAGAGATTTTGAAAGTTTTTCATTACTTAAAAAAAATTAACATCTTAGCAGCCCCCCAACCTGAAATCTCAACTTTTAACTTAATATTTAGAAGTAATTTCTTACAGAAATTGTTTTTAAGAACGAAAGTGACGCTCCTGGTTTGTTGGTAGAACCACCCTACGCTGACAGTCTGCATCTTGTGAAACTACCCAAACTCTCTCTTAGGCCCAATTTTGACCAACCAAAGACAACAGTGGATGACTACAGCGATGCAGTCCACACTGTGAAACTCTCAATCAAGTTCAAAGGTTCCCACAGGGCTTGCAACCTTGGTCTACTTAAGACCTACTAAGCTGTAACTGGCCTAAATGATCTTTAATATCACTATCAGAATTGACACTATTTTCAAAGACTGAAGTTCAAGAAAAGATTTAAAGTTATGCTATGAAAGAGCAATCTGACATAGGGAGACTACATTTAATTCCTATGAGATTTCTTATACAGGTTAACATTTTTTCAATTTTTAAAAAATTTAGTAGCATATAAATACAGCCCCCTAAATGGTTGCTATAATCCCTATTTCATACTGGGTCTGCCTTAACAGGAAGAGCTATTAGGAGTCTTACAGTAATTTATCTAATGTGGAAAGGAAATGGTTTTTCAATATTTTCCATTGCCTTGTATTTTTTCCATTTTTTTCTTTTTATAGAAAAAATATAATTTTGAGAAAGACACCATAACTAATAGCAGTGGAAAGGAGACAAACCTTTGTGAACAGTGTAACTTTACATTCAATTAATATGACAAACAATAGGACATGATGCCTGGAAGCTGAATCAATAGGAAGCCCATAAATTTGTGTTCCCTCAAGGTTTCAGTAAAACCAATCATAAAGTCTCAACTGAAGTTATAATTAGTAATCATTCCGTGTATGTGATTAGATAAAACACAGAAGAGGGATGATTCAAAAGCTTCATTAATTTGTTTCACACCAGCGTTCACAATTGGTAAGAAAAACAGGAAGTAATCAACTGCATGCACCAAAAATCCCAAGACAGAAATCTCAGGGTATTCAGTTTCTTTTTCACAGGCATTGCTAAAACCAAAACTCAGGGAATACTGGCACTTAGAGGAAAAAAAAGTTTCCACTGTCATTTTAAAATAAGTATTTAAGATAAAAGCTAACAGTTTGCATGGAGCAGAAAAAAAATTAGGTAATGCTAAAACAAATGCTAATAATTTAGTGTAATGTACAAAAATTACCACTTTTACTTAAGTATGCCTTAAGAAAAAAGTACAAATTATATTTACATAATTATACACTTTGTCTTTGACTTCTTTTTCTTCTTTTTACCATCTTTGCTCATCTTTTCTTTATGTTTTCGAATTTCTCGAACTAATGTATAGAAGGCATCATCAACACCCTGAAACACATAAACAGTAATAAAATGTGACTATTTACATGTAGGAACACTGATTTTTCACAAAGGCAATGATAATCAATGGCACAGAATCTTACACTTAACAAATGCCTTTTCCTCAAAACTTAATTTGCTACTCATTTTTTCATACTGGCAAACCTAGGTCACTACAACTCAAATGCCTATATGTGTTTGTATACTTAATGTCCCTGAGATTCTGGACTTCGAGCTGTGATTCCATGTTTATGTAAAATCCATTAGATTCAAACAATTTACCAAGAAATAAACAGTATCTGAACAAATTATTTCACTTCAAATAATACATATTAAGACAGTTTCAATTTATGACCTTATCATTAAGAAAGAGGTTTTTAAAGTGACTCCAATACAGCACACTATTACTTTGAAAAATATAATACCTCTGATGTGTGGTGAAATGTGCTAAATCAAATAAATGGTGTTATAGATTACCAATTTGGAGATTATCATTGTTTTAGTGTTTGTTTAATGTATTAGGAACTCAAAAGTTTGCCGTAAAAAGCCACATGCCCTGTCTTCAGAAAGTTCAATTTTAGTCATTATGGCCTACATATAGTTGTGATTAAAGCGAGGTATCTAAATCAGTATGCTCAAAATGATTTTAAATAAGAAAAATTTTCAACCTAATAATCCATAATGTGAAAAATGGCACCCTGAAAGTGGCAGAACAGATTTTAAACATGTAATACTTAAATTATGGAAGAACACATAAACAATATAAAAAATATAAGCAAACAAAAAAAACCTGAAAGAAATATAACCCTCTCTGTATTTTAACATCTACCCAACTGAGAAGTTACCACATATAGAAAGAAATCCTAATAGGGGAACAAGGGCAGTAGCTCACACCTGTAATCCCAGTGATTCAGGAGGCTGAGGCAGGAAGATTACTCGAGCCCAGGAGTTTAAGACCAGTATAGACAACACAGCAAGACCACATCCCCCCCCCCCCGCAAATGAAAAAAGTTAGCTGTATGGGATGGCTTGCACATGGAGTCCCAGCTACTCAGGAGGCTGAGGCAAGAGGATCACTTGGGCCCAGAAGTTGTGGAAGTTTATTTACAAAACAACAAAAAAGCCTGTTAACCAAATGATGTTTCCAAACCTAGACACTAGAGGGAGTCTTAGGAACAAAAAACGCAACAATTAAGTTGTATAAATCAAGCTAGTTGAACAACAATGAAAATTGTAATCACTTCTGTTGAATATCATAAATAGTATGAATATTATATTATGTATAAATACGAATGTTATGTTATCTTAAAAATATAAAAATTTAAGTGATATGATTTCTCCTTTACTGCATTATAAAGATCCTTATTTAATTTAGAGCATTTTTCTTTCAAACAATATTAGTCACATTTGAATAATTTTCAGTGGGATTAAGAGATTTGCCCACACTTAAATTAATAGTAGGATAAAAACCGGTATTATTGGTTTGAATACTAGTGAATAAATGTCCTCAACAAAGTCCCCAAACTTAACTCATTAATGTTTTCTACTTTCTGATAATCATCCCTGATAGAATACGAACATATGCTTTTGTTTCTCCCAATGGAGAAAGGAAAATTAACTTATCAGCAATAAAGTCAAAGCTTAATTAAAGTGTGTGTGTATCCCTTCATGATCACCTTAACAAACACAAAGGGAATATCTTCCAATTAATATATAATAAAGGTAATCCACAGCTTGGCAACACTTGACAAAAAATGTGACAGAATCTTGAGGGGACCTAGTCTAACTTCCTTCATAAATTCCCTTTGATCATGCATCCTTATCTAGTCCACTCCATTTCAAATAATTTTATACTGAAAAAAAAAAATCCCAATGATACCAATATGGAAAAGCAGAAAAAATGAAAAAACTACGAAACGGAAAGAGGGAAGACACTTTCTTTCTACAGTGAAAACAACATACAACTATTTAAGAAACAATGAAGACAGAATTTTTTTATTTTTGGCAGTTTTTCACCAGGGCTGGGTTTGAACCTGCCACCTCTGGCTTATGGGGCCAGCACCCTACTCCTTTGAGCCACAGGTGCTGCCCAATGAAGACAGAATTTGATAACATTACCCTCTTTTAAGATTTTGACACATACTTTAGGCTCATATTGTACTGAACTCTCCTTTCTATATAATCTTATTAAAATTAATTTCAACAATTAAGGCAATATCACAATTAACCTAACAGAGGGCAGTGAATTCCTTTTTCTCAAATATAAACTAATCATTCACATACACATACAAAGATAAAAGTTACCTACTTTTATTATTTTGATTAGTAGCAGTAACTTTTATTATTTTGTTTAAACCTAACTTTTTCAGTACTAAGAAAATTAATTTTTATTTATCACTTCAAATATTTAAAAGATTGTTTATAACTTTAATTTTTAAAATATTACCAAGCATACTTTATAGTAATATAAATTTAAAAATAAAGATTCAATTCATCATGTCAAATAATCATTTTGACAATTACACTACAGACACTGAAAACAGTTTGCACAGATTAGAAATTTTAGAATAGTATATGCTTACATTTTTGTTTTAAATAAAAATTAGGCTTGGCACCTGTAGCTCAGCAGCTAGGGCGCCAGCCACATATACCGGAGCTGGTGGGTTCAAACTCAGTCCAGGCCTGCCAAACAATGACAACTACAACCAAAAAATAGCCGGGCGTTGTAGCAGGCACCTGTAGTCCCAGCTACTTGGGGAGACTGAGGCAAGAGAATCACTTAAACCCAAGAGTTTGAGGTTGTTGTAAGTTGTGACGCCACAGCACTCTACCAAGGGCGACATAGTGAGACTCTTCTCAAAATAAATAAATATAAATTAAAGTAGAAAACTTTACTTTAAAAAAATCAACTAATAATATACTCTAGTTTCTCTTCATATCATATACATCTTTCACCTTTTAAAAAAATCATCTAATAGCCAATAGCAGGAGAAGATAAATAAAACACCATTTAAATCTCAAAATAGTACTGTCACTTATGAATTTATCTTTTCAAATGGAATTGTAATGCTGTATTTTACCACACTTTTTTTACTGAAATAAGAATCTCTATACGTTGATCACCTAAGAGACTGTAACAAACTGGTCAACATACAGAGATATCAACGTAAGGAAGTAGGCCTACAGTGGTGCATGTCCAGTCAATGAAAATTACGTCAACTTAAGGAAGTGGGCAATGGAGGGATGTGGTCAACAATGAAGGCTCTACTGTATAGCTTTACCCAATAAAACTCAAAAATACTGAGAGTTCATAAATCTCAATAGACTTAATGCATTATTTCTTCTGAGTTTAGTAGATATATATCTTTGATACTTAAAATTCATATAATAAAGAATACTAAATTTTAGTTTTATAATTACGATTAATAATATCCTAGTAGCTTTTGAAAATTAATGTTATTTCATGTTCTCCCAAAAGATTATGCATTATAAACTATGAATAAACAACTTCAACTTCACTAGCCAAAGGGCATGCAAAGATTAAAAATATTCTGGGTCTCTTAAGATTCTATTGTCTAATATAGGGATGAAACATAAAAGAGGTTATTTTAATATAACATGGGAAGCATGTTATAACAATTAAGAGAGTATACTGGAAATACACAGGAGTGCACTATGCCTAGTTTCAGGGTTTAAAAAGATTCTTAGAGAATAGGAGACTGGGGATTCATAAAAGAGTCTTAACTACTTCAAAATACTAGGGATAAGAATACCAGCATTCCAAAAAAAGAGCAAGATTCAAGGAAAAGCAGGGAATAATATGGTGTTTGTTAAAATAAGGACCAAGCAAGATAATGGAGTTTTTAGGTATAAAGCCCAAAAATAGCTGAAGAGGTAGGTGGTAAGGGTCGTCCATATAAGACATATTATGGAACCTGAGATTTTATTCTATAGTTAAGTTAGTAACTAAATCAAAGACCAAAGAATAACATCTCTTTTAAGTGTAGTAAGAGTGTGGTTAAAGAGTCAAAGAATGTGTGGTTGCTTCCAAATGGGGGTGAGAAGGACGTAGGAGGCATCCTAAACTTCCCAGTGCTGTTAGTGCCACTGAATAGGTATTCGCTTGTGAAATGCACCAAAGGAAAAACACCATTTATGTAACAGCAGCTCTTTCCCACCTTATGAACCACTCAATCTTTTTGCTTTATACCATTTCTTATGTTTCTCTTACGGTCTAAGCAAAAGCAAAAGCTGCTGGTTATTTCAAAACTTGAGTGTGATTATCACTTAAAAATAAAGGCAAGTGCCAGTTTTCAAATGCTTAGTTTACATCATACCTTATGCTGAATATAGATTAGTCAACTCTAGCCATTAAAACTGTCTCAGTTATAATTAATACCCCTTAGATTAAAAATAAATGTATTAAATTATAGAAAAAAACTACCAGTTTCTTATCTTTTATTTCTTCAGATTAGAACACTACACCTAAGTAGTTCTACAGTGGTTGCTACTTTGTTACCTTTTAAAGACATCTGCTCTCTGCCAAAATTAATATGCTGAACTTACCAGGTTACATTATAATGCATTTTTTAATTTTCACACAGCCAGGAGTCTTTTCTTCTTTGTTGATTTTTCTCAATCTGTATTGTCGGATCTCTCTCACCAATGTATAAAAAGCATCCTCCACTCTCTGCATTGTAAAACACAACTTCTTTAAAGTCTGCTTCATTGGTAAGAGTAACTTATTGGGACAGCCATGTGCAAGAAGTTTGAAATTATGAGCTTTAATTGAGAATTTTTTTTAAACAGACATCAGATTGTTGGATTAAAACTAAGGATGCAATTTTAAAATATGGGCTAGAATCCTGGTTTGCTCTTGTAAGTCAGTTTTGCTTTCTAATGGAATTAGAATTTAAAAAATTAGGAATCAGGAGTGATTATAAAAGACCTATTTGGTTATTAATGAAATTATTTTAATTTGCCAGTCTTGGATTTAAAGCCTCAAAGGAAGTTAGATTTAACCTCAGTTGAAGTAAAGTTAAGTTTATTTCTTTGACATAGGAAAAATAAGTAATTTATGCACTACTGATTCCCATCAGTACTATTTATGTACTATTGATTACAGTGGGAAGAAAAATGGTATAATAGGGATGTAAAAACCTTTGTTAAAACACAAAAAGCATCTCAAAATAAAGATGAGAGTGAAGACCTTGAGTTTTATTCCCATTTTCTGATCTATTTCCAGGGTCCACAGGTAGAGAATCAACTGGGACTTTTCTGCCTAAATACATTATTTAAATTAAAATGTTAAATGATGGCTATTTACCATAATATAAAATGGTGCAAAATAGGAGCCTTTTATAACAGTGTACAATCATACTGGCTTTGTACCTTCTATTTTAATTTAAATACTATAAAGGATTTTTTTCCTGCTAAAGGCTATTATAGAAAGCTAGGACAAGCACAATTATATATGGTCACATGGAAAAAAATGAAAGATTTTAATCTTTTCCAATCCAGAATATTAGGTAGTAGCCAAAGGGGACAATGTACTTAGTTTACTGTGATCCTAGTTTGTCCAGAGAAACTTAAATTTAACAAAGAAATAGCACAGAAAGTGGTACTTACATGTAGTGCAATTTACTTTTAAAATATGTATTATTCATGTTAAACTGGCATATTTTACTACACGTTTAAGCTTATTCTGTTCTTTTTAATTTAATGAATAAATTACTTAATTTGGAGACTAGGATATTTTACCTGGGATTGGTAACCTCAATGTTTCCATTGAAATAATTGTGACATAATGGACCTAGCACCTAAAAAGCTAATATACTACATCCAAAGCATGATTTGTCATTTTAAATTCAATCATGCACAGTGAATTGGCCACAAATATCAACTGAAGTAAGCAAATGACTAGGTTAGGCCTAAATTTTTGCATGCAGAAGTCATCTATATATCTAATGCCTATGACAATTGAGAAAAAGACTCTTCAATTCTTTAGGGCACATTAATTTTTACAAACCTTGGGAGTACATTAAGCACTGCTTCATAGAGTTCACTAACTTATCTTTAAAATAAAATTTTAATTTAAAATTCATAAAACTAAATGTCAGTTAAAAAGCAGGCATTGTGTGAGTGTAATGTGTTATAGATTAACATGCTTATCTCAAGTTACTAACATGTATCGTCCAGTGATACATTTCTTTTCATCTTTTAATGACAAAAATTATTACGGTTGGAGAATTTTTTAATTTTTAATGTAATAAAATTAATCAACTACCTAGCTGAACCAACTAGAAATAAAAATTTCCAACCACTTTTTGAAATCATTAAATGTGCTGGCACTTTAAAATAGATCCCTACTAGTATATAGAAGTTTATAATAGTTTGTATTTTATTATTAAGCCTCAAAAGGAAAGGAATTATTTTTATTCATTTATCCATGAAAACCTTATATATTAGAAATTTTCATTTTTTTTTTTTTTTTTGTGACTCTGTCTCACTATGTCACCCTCAGTAGAATGCCATGGTGTCACAGCTCACAGCAACCTCAAACTCTTGGGCTTAAGCGATTCTCTTGCCTCAGCCTTCCAAGTAGCTGGGACTTGGAGGCACTCACCACATTGCCCAGCTATCTTTTGGTTGCAGCTATCATTGTTGTTTTGCTGGTCTGGGCTGGGTTCAAACCCGCCAGCCTCAGTGCATGTGGCCAGTGCCATAACCACTGTGCTATGGGCACCAAGCCCCAAATTTTCATTATTAATATAAATAATTTAAGGCATTAAATTTAACTATTTTGTAAAACATGTAAAATGTAAAGCCTGAGCTCTATCATTT
>CAUYON010176344.1:0-12777 GCA_963573935.1 Arctocebus calabarensis
CTGTAGTCCCAGCTACTAGGGAGGCTGAGGCAAGAGAATCGTTTAAGCCCAAGAGCTGGAGGTTGCTGTGAGCAGTGTGACGCCACGGCACTCTACCCAGGGCGATAAAGTGAGACTCTGTCTCTACAAAAAAAAAAAAAAAAGGTGGATTTGTTTGTGGTTGGAGATCCTCCCCCCCTGCACCCAGGTGGAATAAGCCATTTTAATTGCACAAAAAAAATAAGGGTGGTTCCTGTGGCTCAAAGAAGTAGGGCGCTGGCCCCATATGCCGGAGGTGGCGGGTTCAAACCCAGCCCAGGCCAAAAAAAAAAAAAAATCGCTAATCTAGAGTTTAAGAGTTCCCTGGGGGCTGTTTAGGTTTAGGAGGCAACTCCAGAGTTGGAGAACCTCCCAGAATTCCCAGAACTCTGGAAATTCTCCTTTACTTCAAGCTCACAAAGTGAAGTCCTGGGTAGTGGGGAAACAAGGACAGTCTGGGGACATAGGAATGGGATGTCTGTCTTCAGTCAATGTGCATTTTTTTTTTTTTTTTTTAGACAGAGCCTCAAGCTGTCACCCTGGATAGAGTGCTGTGGCATTGCAGCTCACAGCAATCTCCAATTCCTGGGCTCAAGTGAGTCTCCTGCCTCCGCCTCCCAAGTAGCTGGGACTACAGGCGCCCGCCACAACGCCCGGCCATTTTTTGGTTGCAGCCGTCATTGTTGTTTGGCGGGCCCGGGGGCTGGATTCGAACCTGCCAGCTCAGGTGTACGTGGCTGGCACCTTAGCTCGTTGAGCCACAGGCGCCGAGCCAATGTGCATTTTTTAAAGTGGGCCACGTCCATGTTGATGTTTGGCTCAACACGTCAGACAAACCTGGCTCAAATCAGGACCCTGCCCTCAAGGAGCACCCCAATTATGGCAGGAAAGAAGACTCGATAATGACAAGACCCTTCCTCTAAGGGCCCTAAAGGAAGCAGCTCACGTAAATGGTGGGAGGAGGGAGCTGAAGACACTGGGGTGTCAGGCAAGAGACGATTTGCTGCCCAGGAACCTCTCCAGGGAGCCCAGGTCAGTTGGTCCCTGACCAAGGGGCTCTGCAGCCAGGGGCCAGGCTGGTATTTGGGGTCCTTGATGAGAGATAGTCCCAGCCAGCTCCAAGGCAGCAGTTGTGCTGAGTCATGATGAGCTCAGCACAGGAAGGGGCTCAGAGAGGGAGAGGCTGGCTGACCTCATTCCCCTGGGCACTGGAACCACTCAGACTCCTTTTGGCAGGACCCTTAGAACAAAGCCTAAGACCCCAATCAGGCTGCTCCAGCAAGATGCTACCGGCTGCAAAACAAAAAATTAAAAAAAAAAAAAAAAAAAAGATGCTACCGGTTGTGCTTTGTCTCTGGATTTTACTGTCTTTTGAGTTCCTGTTTTCCCTGAAATCCTGCCTGTGGCCATATTGTCCCCTTTGTGGGTGGTGGCTCAGACTTCCTGAATTGCCTTAATGCTTCCCTATCTGTCCCCTGATTTGGTGCTTCTGGGGAGTCAATGAGGAAGGAGAGGCTGCCTGGGGCACCCAGTTGACTGTGGGGTCCTGGTTACTCATTCACCAGATTTCGTTTCTCAGCCTGAAGACCTTTAGCCTCAGGGAGGCCTCACTGTGGAGAGGGGACTAGGAAGGGCACACGGGTGGCAGGAGAGTTGGGGCTGAGATAAAGATGACTGAAGAAGGAAACATGGGGGATACCCAGAAGGGAGATGCCTTGAGAGGAGACAAGAGACTCAGAACTGGGGACAAGGATAAGGATGCTCTGTGACCTTCGAGTTATGTCATTTTCTGTGCTCTCCTTGTCTTGACTCCCCATCTGGGTCCGAATTCACTGGGCCTCTCCCTGGGCTCAGCATTTTCCCCAGGCCTGGGCCTTTCCACTGGGCCCTCTTCCCCCGACCCTGCCAACCTCCAATGATGTCCCCACATAGCTCCAAAGGCCTCTCCCCCTTTCTTCCATTCTCCAGCCTAGTAAACATCCTATTTCCTGGGGGTGTCAGCTTCCAACTTGTGTCCCCTCAGCCTGGCAGGCCTGCTCTGCTGCCTGCTGTCCATGTTCTTTCCCACCAGATTACCACCCACCTTATGCTCAGACTGTGTGTGCCCAGTGCTGCCCCCACCTGCCTACAAAGTGACAGCCAGTTGGCATCCCTGCCCAATGGGCTCCTAGAGAGCAGGGCTAGGACTAACTCATTACTAAGCTCACTCAAAGCTCTGGGAAGTGTCTCAGGAGAAAGAGGTTTGGTATTGTTGGAGTAGACAGAACTTCAAGTCCGTCCATAGCCACATCTGGGCATGCAGACAACGGCCTGGTGTGGGTGGGGAAGCCAGGCCAGGTCTGGGGTGGGCTCAGTGACTACAGACTATGAAGTGTGTGGCCAGCTCTGGGTGGCTCAGTGAGTAGGGCACCGGCTCCATATACCGAGGGTGGCAGGTTCAAACCCGGCCCCAGCTAAACAGCAACAACAACAAAAGACTCTGAAGTGTGGCCCAAAGGAGGTTTATTACCCCCCTCTCAAGACCACTCTTCCCCCCCCCAATAATTACAAAAGTAAGAAAAATGCCCATGTCCCCCAATCCCCACCCCTCCCAGAAAAATGCCATAATTTATGCAGAAAAAACACAGTCCAAGGTAGTGGGGTGGGCCTCAGCCCATCTTCTTCCAGATGGTGAGCGATGCAGTAAGCACTCCAGCCACAAAGATGGTCACTGTCTGCCACGTAGGAGTGCCAAAGTATGAAAGGAGGCCATCCTAGGGACAGGGACATGAGTCACTTCAGGAATTTGGCCAGTGGCAGCCCCTGGGTCAACACTTGCGGGATCAGGGAACCAGAAGGCAGGAGTCGGGGCAAGGGTCTAAGATTAATTAGTAGTAAAGAGTTGGGGTAAATAGGGTGATCAATGAACTTAAGGGATTCCAGGGGAAGTTGAGGCACCCAGGGAGGGTGGAATGCACTAATCAAGTCAGGGATCACAGGAAGGTTAAGAGGTCATCAGAAGGTCATCAGGTATCACATGAATCTGGTTGATCAGACAAGGAAACACAGACCACACTTGATCATCTGAAAATGGGGAGGGGGCACCACTGTGATGCAGGAAAGCCCAGGGTCCCAGAGGAGTGGTAGGGATGGGGTGGGGTTGGGTTTGGGTTCTCACCCAACCACCCTGGTCTTGGATCCAGCCCAGCAGTCGCTCTCGGAGGAAGTCCAACGTCCAGCCCATGATAGTTCTGATCAGCTCAGGGACCTTCGTGCACAGGGCCTACGGGGAGTGGGGTAGGCATCAGAGACAGCCTGTACCCATTGCCTGGTGATAGTGGCTTCAAGCCTTTTCTCTCAGTTCTTTGCCTTAACTTCCAGTTTCTTTTCCATCCAGTCAGCAGCAAAAACTGTAAACTAGACCACATCACTGTCAATTGCCCTGCTCAGGAGCCTTCTGTGGCTCGCAGGGCCCCCAGGAGAAAGACCCAGAGGCACAGCACAGCCCACAAGCTCCCGCCTGAAGGCTCTGACCTGACCTCATTCCACCTTTCCAGGCCTCCCAGACCTTCTTCCATTTTTTTTTTTTATCCGCAGGACACCCTTCCTTGCCTCAGGACCTTTGTACATGCCAATCATTCTGCCTAAACAGGTCTCAACCAAGCAAATTCTCACCTCACAAAGCTCAGGTCAAATGTCATCTCCCAGTGAGCTGCTTTCCCAATGCCCACAGCACCCCCTTCCCGGCCAAATCTAGGTGCTTCTCCCCTGTCACACCTATGTAGCCCTACCATAACCCTGACTGCTACCCACCTCACCTCTGATATTCAAGCCCCTCCTAGGTCAATCTTGAACACACATCAAGAAATAGCCTTCCTCGGGCAGCTCCTGTGGCTCAAAGGACTAGGGCGCTGGCCCCACATGCCGGAGGTGCTGGGTTCAAACCCAGCCCTGGCCAAAAAATGCAAAAAAAAAAAAAAGAAAAAGAAATAGCCTTCCTCCCCACCCGGATCCCGGACGGTCCCCTTTTTTTTTTTTGTAGAGACAGAGTCTCACTTTCTCGCCCTCGGTAGAGTGCCGTGACGTCATACAGCTCACAGCAACCTCCAACTCTTGGGCTTAGGCGATTCTCTTGCCTCAGCCTCCTGAGTAGCTGGGACTACAGGCGCCTGCCACAACGCCCGGCTATTTTTCTGTTTTGCAGTTTGGCCGAGGCCAGGTTTGAACCCACCACCTTTGGTATATGGGGCTGGCACCCTACTCGCTGAGCCACAGGCGTCGCCCAGGACTGTCACCTTTTATCAGGTCTATTACAGACACCACCTCACCAGTACCCCTGCCTTTTCCCTTGTGCTCTATAATCCCTTTTCACCCACAACTGCCAGGATAAATTGGACACCCCTCTCCCAATACTGTATCATTAGAATCTTTACAAAGAAAAGTTAAAAGATAGCCGGGCGCTGTGGCGGGCGCCTGTAGTCCCAGCTACTAGGGAGGCTGAGGCAAGAGAATCGTTTAAGCCCAAGAGCTGGAGGTTTCTGTGAGCAGTGTGACGCCACGGCTCTCTACCCAGGGCGATAAAGTGAGACTCTTTCTCTACAAAAAAAAAAAAAAAAAAGAATATAAGGGGCTTATTCTTTGTTTTTGCTGTTATGAGGATATTTAAATATTTTAAATTCAGATACAACATCAAATATGTTTTTCTTCATTCGACGTTTACCTGAATTTCTGAATCTGAAAAAATCTAGAAATGATTAAAAACTTATAGCATTAATTTATGTTTTGTTTTTCTTATTAAAAAAGAGACATTTCCCTCTTGCTTTCTTTATAATAAAACCCAAACATTTAACACGTCTTAATTTCACACTACCATGTGCTGAGATTTGGACCATGGCATTTTCCCGTGTGGCCTTTGTTTCTTATTCATGTGCTCTGATAATTCTGATTATATATCTTTTCACTTCTTTTCCTTTTGGGATAACTTGGTCTAGTTCTTCTTTCACAGAATTGCTGAAGATTTCCTTCATTTTCCCAGTCACTGATATGGAGGTCCTATTTTTAATTCCGTTGACATTTTAGTAGCTTGCCCATCCATGATGAGACAGTACGAAATCTCTAGAGCATCCTAAAGATTCTTAAAGAACAGACTCCCTAGAAGTTCTTGACCATGAAAGTATGTCTGTTGTTTTCCCCCAAATTTGAGGAATGATGGCTAATGTTATACTTTTATTATATTAAATATTTTATTAGGTATATATGTCTCTGTGTTTCAGAACCTTATTTTAGCTTCCAGAACATGACTAAGTTTCTGAATATTTGAATCTCTTAAAAAAATTGTTTTTGCTCTCCATCTCTTAGAAACTATTCTGTTTTTACAAAAGTCAGTTTATTAAAGTATAATTTACATAGGGTAATATTTCTCCTTTTTAGTATACCAAGTATTTTATTTATTTTTATTTTTCAAAGTTTTTTTTATTTAGAGACAGAGTTTCCCCACTGTCACCCCAGGTAGGGTGTCATGGCATCATAGCTCATAGCAACCTCAACCTCTTGGCCTTGAGCAATTCTCTTACCTCAGCCTCCTGAGTAGCTGAGACTACAGGCGTATGCCTGGCTGATTTTCTACTTTTCGTAGAGGCAGAGTCTCAGTCTTGCTTAGGCTGGTCTTGAACTCCTGAGCTCAAGCAATCTACACACCTCGGCCTCCCAGAGTGATAGGATTACAGGCATGAGCCACCACACCCAGCACCCGTCTAAGAATTTTAATCACATACATTTATGTAACCATCACCATTATCAAGGTGTAGAACAATTCCAGTACCTCCAACGGTTTCATCATCCCTACTCTGAGCCTCTGTTTTCCTCTCCCCTGCTTTCTGTCCGTATTGTTCCGCCTGCTCCAATGTGTCACATAAACAGACTTGTTACAGAGTTTGGGTCTTCTCACTTAGCAACGCGCATGTGAGATTCATGTTGCTGTGCGTATGGGCAGTTCATGCCTTTCTCTTACCAAGTCGTGTTCCATTGAATGGATCTACCTGCAGCAGTGTTACTCCTTCACAGCTGAAACTGTTTGGGCTGTTTCTACCTTGTGCCAATTCTGAATAAAGCTGATAAAAGTATTTGCATCTCACTTGTGTCTGAATATCATTTATCCTGGTTAAGTAGCTAGGGGTAGGTGAGGGAATCTTTCAGTCAATGTGCATTTAATTTTATAAACAACTGTTATCCTGCTTTGTAAAGTGGCTGTGCCATGCTGTGTCCCCATCATCAATGCCTAGGAGTTACAGATGTTCAGCATTCTTTCCCACATTAGATGCGGTCAGTATGATTTTTTTAAATCTACACATTCTAATCAGTGTATAGAAATACCTAAGTGTGGTTTAAATTTGATTTTCCCTGAATTCCTAATGATGTTGTGTATCTATTTATATTTGCTGCCCATATATCTTCCTTGATAATATGTCTGATTGGGTGCTTTACCCATATTTTACTTGCACTGTTTAATTTTTCTTGTCTTCTGAGAGTTCCTCATGAATTCTGGATAGGGAGCCTATATCAGCTATATGTTTTGTAAACTTTTTCTCCCATTTAGTTTGTCCTCTGTCTTTTCATTTTCTTAACAGTGTCCTTCAAAGAGCCAGTTTCTGATTTTTTAAAGAACTATGATTTTAGTCTTTCCTTTCAGTTTCTAGGCCCTTATGTTAAGAAATTTTGCATGAATTTCTAGTGGTCAAAAGTATAGCTTTCAGAACTGGAAGAAGTAGAAGGAAAGAGATTCTAAAGACAGCACAGATCTGTGTAACATTTACGTGGGTAATACAGCAATCAGAAATACTTTGGCTGAAAGTAGCAGAAAATTCAACCACGGGGCATTCAGTTTACTTAAGCAACAAACAGGACGAATGTATTTCTCTGCAGAAAGTTGAAGGATAAGTAGCTGCTTGCATGCATTCTGGAGCTCCATGCAATTAGCTCTTCACCTCTGTACAGCTCCCTGGCTTTTCTCTTAAAGTTGAAGGCTGCAACTACACTGCTCATATCCACACTCATGGCGAGAAGTGAAAGAGGGGTAACGACAGCACTTGCACCAAGAGAGCCAAGAGAGCCGCGCTCTCCCAGAGGCTTTTCTCCTGCCTCCAGTTGCATTCTCAGCAGACAGAACTAGGTCCTGGGCCAGATAGTGCTGGGAGGAGGGGGCTGAGAATGGGGATTATATCTACATAGTGTCTGCCAAACACAGGCATTGTTTAAACATTTCAAAATACAAGACAATAAAACTGTACTATAAAATTAAAAGACAACATTCAAAATCTAATTTTAAATTTAATTTTTTTTAACATGCTTCTGGCTAAGCAACTAAGTTCTAAAGATATTATTCCAATTGCAACTTAGGTGTGCATATAAGAGTGATGATAGAAATGATACCACCTACCTGTGTTATAATAGCCTAAAATGAGAATAGCTGGTGATGGTTACAAAGCCACATACCTTATCTCCTTTGACTTCCTCCTTGAAGATGTATCTTTACATAATAGACAACCAAGCTACATAGATGGTAGTTTACTAAAGTCATGTTGAAAAAGGACCCAGATTGAGAACTCACAATATATGATATTTGGCATCTCTTACCTGCCTCGCTGCACCAGTCAGAGTTTTCAAGATCAAGAAGAAACTTGCAACAGAAAAATTATCTGGGTGAGGTGGCCCTCACCTGGAGTCCCAGCAATTTGGGAGGCTGAGGCAGGAGGATCACTGGAACTCAAAAGTTTGACATTGCTGGGAGCTATGATGATGCCCCTGCACTCTAGCCAGGGCAACACAGCCAGTCTATCTTAAAAAACAAAGGAGAGGAAATGCCCATATCCCACATGTTTAACAATGTCAAGTTCATGTTGTAATATTGTCTGCATGACTTGTGTGTATGTAAGCTTGGTATATAAATTGATTTGAAAATGAAGCTTTCATTTGTACTTATTCTTTCAGTGAAAAAGTTTCCATCCAGAAAAAGCTGACTACTTGCTTTTCCATATAAAAAAAAAAAGTACAAAGTAAATTGTTCATTTGAAATCTTTAAACCAGCAGTTCTCAACCTGTGGGTCGTGACCCACATGAACTATATTAAAGGGTTGCAGCCTTAGGGAAGTTGAGAACCACTGCTTTAAACCATCCCTTCCATAGTGAAAACTGATGTTATTTCCAAGTTTGAGTCTTTTTTTTTTCTTTCATAATTAAGCCCAAGTGTCTAGCACATTGACGAGAATAGTTCCTAGATGGATCTCAGCTGAGTGAATGATTAAGTGAACTTTCTAAACCAATTCACTACAGTTTCACTGCTTTAATTGAATCAATCTACATTTTTAAATTTTCAGCAGCTTGGAATATGTCCCAAATATGCAAAATGGTATTGAAACTGTAGGATTTAGTCAAGGTTAGGAATTTCTCGTGCTAAACTCTAAGGTAAAACTCTGTTGGAGGTTGCCTATCAATTATTTGACTTACTGTGGGGATTAGACTCATCTTCCCAAGTTCTTACAGTGCTAGAGCTTTAAATTTATCAGACACTTTGGAACACAAAGGATTCAGAAGACTATAAGCCCTACTTAAAAGCACCTTGTTGAAGTACTCACAATTTTCTGTTTTCAGAACACTCTCAGGCTATCTGTTAAAACATTTTAGCTTTCCGTAACAACTTTCTTTGATGTTACAAATACTTCTACAGTTGTCCTTGAAGAGAAAGGTAGGCATATGGATACATTTTGTCCCTTTGGAGGTGGGAGGCTAAGGAAGTTCATAAAGAGACACAGCTAATGGAAACAGAATTAATATCTCTTGGCTTTGACCTGACTTTTGTAACTACATTATGTGCCCACTTTTAAAAACCAACTAATCAGAATCTATTGTGTTTTATTGGGAGGGGGGGAAAGACTGACAATAACGGTTTCAGTTCACTAAATCTTAGCATATTATGATCATAAAGGGAGGTTAAAATGATATTTCATTCTTACTTGATGTGATTGCTTTGTTGGTTGGAGATTTCTCGCATTGTACATTTGCAGCCATCACTTGTTTAATGGCAGCTGCTGTGTAAAACCTACATACATTTATTCAAATTATGAAGAAATTCTTTTGGCATCTGCAAGTTTCTGTTTGCATGTATGTTGTCAAAATCGTAGTAGTATGATGCTGTCTTAGGACAAGAAAGCCTGATGTTGTTGAAAGAAGAAATATTTTGGAAGCAGGTAAAGATGAATTTGTGTGACAAATCTGAAACTAGATTTGGGATTATAGTCGTGTTATCACCTTGGCAACTCCCTTTCCTTGTGTGTAGAGTGCCCAAATTGTGAGGTGTAAGAATTCAGTGAGCTCATAGATATAAAATGTTTAGCATTACCTTTGACCCAGAGTAAGTCCTCGTTAAATACGCACCAGAATTATGATAATGTATTCCAACGAATATTTATTACACATTTACAAGGTCCTTTATTCAGCATTATAAAAGTGAGATTTTATGGCTTACTAATTATTGCATATAGGAAGAAAAGATACAGCTGACTCCTTATGTCAGAATTTCTTAACCTCAGCACTGTTGGCATTTTGGCAGACAATCCTTTGTTGCAGGAACACAGCAGGGGACATTCAGCACCATCCCTGGCCACCGTGTTTTAGAAGCAGTAGCCCCACTCTCCTGTTTGTAATAATCAAAACGTCTCCAGACATCCCCAAATGTCTCCTGGAGGGCAGAATTGCCCCCAGTTGAGAACTACAGCCTTCAATCAATTTTTTTGTAAAGTGCATTCATGGATGACTAGTCCTGAGATTTTTCTTCCCCAAAGATCCTGGCGTCAGATAAGATGAGAAACATTATCTAACGACCGTGGCAATAATGGTAACCTCTAAATTTTGGTAAACGTACTACATGCAGCAAATTCTTCCTGTCTTATTTAATTCTCATAACAGACCTAGGAGTGAGTTATTGTTTAAAGACACCTTTTTTTGGATAAGGAGGTTGAACATCAGAGATACCAAGTAACTGGCCAACATCGTACAATTTGCAAGTGGCAGGGGCAGGGTTTGTTTCCAAGTCATCTTCAGAGCCGGTGCTATCATCTACTAACTTTTCATATCCCACTTTCTAATTCAAAATTCAAATTGGGATATTAAGGATAATTATTCTTTATTTGTGTTATTTATAAGGTGCATGGTATATTCTTAATTTGTGTTATTTATAAGGCACATGGTATATTTTGTAAGTGCTCATACCTTGATCACTTACAAAATTATCTTTTGTTATAAACAATCGATAGCGATTCCTCAATTATTTGCTACCTGATTGTGTTCATAGACATCCTTAGATACAAGCGAAGAAGTCATTGTTCCTGGAAATGTTACCAAAATAACTCCAGACGAATGCAGATGGCCAGGACCTGAGGAGGGGGAGACTTGCTCTGCTTTTAACAGAAAAGATAATATTTGAATTCAGTCTTTAATCATCATGTTAAACTTGGATAAAGAGGAGTCTGCCGTGTAGAAGGGCACTCCCGGTGGACAGCATGGTGCAGAGGCCTGGGTAACTGGGCAGGTTTGATGTGTTTGGGGAACGGTGGGGATGGGGGAAAGGAAGTGGGAAATAGGACTTGACGAGAGAAGACTGGGTCCTGAATGATTCTCTGTGGCTTGACTCCTATAGGTGTTTGACTTTGTCACCTCACTGCAAGGGCAGCAGACAGCCAAGAGCACAGTAGTGACATGGTCAGGTAGGCACCTGATGAGGATAACTAACATGAGGAATGTTTGGTGTGGGAAGAACCAATTAAGACACTAGTGCGGTGCTCTCAGCACGAGATAATGAGTTAGGGTTGAGCAAAGGGTCAGATTGGAGAGAGTTTATTAACAAGAGAAAGAAGGCAGGGAAAAGCTTCCTAAATGTGCTATGAGAGCAAATAAGTAGGATTTTGTGGAACCTCTGTGTCTATGAAACAGAATGATGCGCTTCCAAGAAATAACTGGGAATTACATTTAGCAGCTATTCTGTTAATCTAAAGAATTCACAGTAAAATGTCCCAGATTCCACAAATGTTCTTTTGAAACCTGTTTCACTCCCATTCAGATTTCCCACAGAAATTGAGTATCACAATTGTTTAGTGGTGATTCAAAGCTAAAAGAGGTAGATTCTGAAGTGTACTCTTATCTTTTTAGTCTCTTTTCTTCCCACCATGTCACCTGGGAAAGTTGAGTCAGCCTAGGTAGAGATTCAACCAAAGATATTACAGAAATCATGAGTTAGTCAAAAATAGAACAGCCATTCGATCCTATAATTCCTCTTCTAGGTATATACCCGGAAGACCAAAAATCACATTATAACAAAGATATCTGTACCAGAATGTTTATTGCAGCCCAATTCATAATTGTTAAGTCATGGAAGAAGCTCAAGTGCCCACCAGCCCACGAATGGATGAATAAGTGGTGGTACATGTATACCATGGAATATTATGCAGCCTTAAAGAAAGATGGAGACTTTACCTCTTTCATGTTTACATGGATGGAACTGGAAAACATTCTCAAGAATGGAAGAAAAGTATCCAATGTATTCAACCCTACTGTGAAACTAATTTATAGCTTTCATATGAAGGCTAAAACCCAATTATAGCACAAGAATATGGGCAAAGGGGCAAGGGAGGGAAGGTGAGGGAGAAGGATGGGTGGAGGTAGGGTAATTGGTGGGACCACACCTATGGTGCATCTTAGAAGGGTACTGGTGAAACTTACTAAATGCAGAAGACAAATGTCTGAACACAAAAACAAAGAAAATGCCATGAAAGCTATGTTAACCAGTTTGATGAAAATATTTCAAATTGTATATAAAACCAGCACATTTTACCCCATGATTGCATTAATGTGCACAGCTATGATTTAACAAAACAAAAGGAAAAAATTGGGGGAAGAGATTAGTCCCAGCCACCAAATAACTGGCTGTTGAATGTACAAAGTAGTCAGACTTTGTCTTAACTTTAATCATTTTTGATGTAGCAATTTAAAATAAGATTAATAGAAGGGGAAACCCCTGAAAACCCTTGCAACTTTCATCTTTCTTTTTTTTACTAAAATAGTTAAAGAGTCACTCCAGAAAATTACTCTAGGATATACACGTGGACTTTTACTTCACATTATGCAATCAATTTTATGCCTTTATTATTTAAATCCAAAATGAGCATGTAGCCCAACATCCTTAAGCTTGTTATTTCTTTCCAAATACCTTCTTCAAACTATTTTTTTAAGTTTCTGTACATGAGTTTATTTATTCTACCATTGATATAAAGATTTTATGATTCCTTTTCTGGCAGTTTAATGGGATGGCATCTTATCTACGCCATTATAATGATGTCTTTAGTCATGTCTAAAATCGTGATTAGTAAGAATATCTGCTGGTTAAGGAGTGCTGTTAGATGCCAAAAGCCTTGAAAGTATTGTTTCAAATAACAGTGACTCTACTAAATAAATAGTATTTACCCATTTTTTTTAGATTGGTAGGAATAGATTCAGAGTAGTGAAACAAGGCCGCTTGGTTTCCCAAATGTATTGTAAAACTCAAAATTAGGTCCATTCATCATCAAAACCTGTGCTCTTTCTAAGACATCATTCTGGGTCCAGATTTTATTCCCATTCTTTTTTTTTTTTTTTTTTTTTTTTTTTTGGTGTGTCAGGCTAGGCCACACCCACCACCAAACCCCGGCCGCAAGCACGTCGCCAGCCGCACGCTGCCGGGTAGCGGGGACCTAC
>CAUYON010176345.1:0-33894 GCA_963573935.1 Arctocebus calabarensis
CCAGGGGCAAGGTGAATGAATGTATCAATGAATGGATACAGTCCTTTCATGGAATTGAGGCCTAGGAAATTCACAAGAAATTGATCTAGGCATAGGAGATGGGGGTTCCACATTTAGTCCTAAGTGTGAAGTGAAGGAGACACCAAGGCACAGATGTCTCCTCAGCAGATGTCCAGCCTTTTTGGCTATTGGAGCCTCTGGTGGGGGTTGGAGGTCCCCCTCCTTGCCTGTCATCCAGCCCGCTGGCTCTTCAGCTGGCTGCCACACCGCCGACACTGCCAAGGAGGAGGCGGAAGGTCCGCCAGCCCCACTGAGCTGGCTAGGGCGCCAACTGCCCTGCATCAAGTGGACAGTAGAAACTCCAACTGCTGTTAGGGAAAAGGGGCGAAGACTCGATCTAACTGCTTCCTGCTGAATTGGGCAATGATAGAAGGGGGCAGTTGGGGTTTCTCCAGAGGAGAGTGATATAGGGGTTCATGGACTGGAACCATCTTTATTGCGTGTGGCTTGATGACATTTCTGGAAAACATAAATCTGAATAGTGTATTTAGTAATAGGCAAAGGTAGAACAGCATCAGGTCAGAAGCACTTATTCAATGATGCTAAAAGAAAACCATATTACGGTTTTTCTTGCTGTTAGAAAATGGAAACATTTTAATGTGGATGTATAAGACCCTTACTGACATGTAGTGCTAAGCTGATAAGCCTGATCAAAAGTGTGATGTAGCCTGGAAGCCTGTTTATTTATTTATTTATTTATTTGAGACAGAGTCTTACTTTGTCACCCTCGGTAGAGTGCTGTGGCATCATAGCTCACAGAAACCTTAACTCTTGGAATCAAGCAATTTCTTGCCTCAGCCTCCCAAGTAGCTGGGACTACTGGTGCCCACCACCACACCCGGCTATTTTTAGAGACAGGGTCTTGCTCTTGCTCAAGCTGGTCTCCAACTCCTGAGCTCAGCTGATCCACCTGCCTCAGCCTCCCAGAGTGCTAGGATTAAAGGCATGAGGCCCTAAGCCTGTCCAAACCCAATTTATTTTAATATTCATCTACTGTTTCGGATTATCCATGCTATCGATTCCACTCCTTGGTATCCACTGTCAAAAATAAATAGTAATTGCCTGAATTTCCTTTAACATGGGCGTATTGAAAGCCAACATTAAGAGTCTTTGAGAGGACCCTTCTAATGCTCTGACAGTGTTACTAAATGTCTACGTGCTTAACGAAGTTTCAGAAAAATTACACACATTCACAAATATTTCTGCTCAAAGCAAGCGTATGTGCAACACATATTTCTCTTTGTCTCATACACACCAAGCAAAGACAACCAGCATGGGGTTGGTTTGTGCCTTTCCACAGCCAGCTTGTGGCCAGGGTCCAACATCTTTCTTCCTTGTCTTAGTTGATTTTCTAGCACGAATTTATACAATTGAATTCAATCTGTGTTTATTTTTTTTTTTATTTAGGATGTTTCTAGAGTTCTACCCTTGAATCTTTCCTTTGGATAAAGAATATTTATTTTTCCCCAAGGAATAATAAATGCAAATGTTAATGTCCAGTGTTTAGTTATTAAATTCCGTTTATATAACACATGCAGTGCATATTTTTATGCTCTGGAGTGCTTTGATTTTTTGGTTGGGCAAAACAGGCATCTGGTGCATCAAAGAAAACAATCCTAGTAAATTGGAAGGAACCTAAAAATAATGAGCTTCATGTGTGTACCTCATTTTTTAGTTAATTGCCCTTAATTTATTCAGCTGAAATACCTTCCCGTTTTCCATGATTAAAGGGCATGGTGTTTGGCTTGTCATTGAATTAGTTTGATATTGATATAAATGAGCTATAAAGTATCTTCATGATTGCTTCCTGAATAATAGGAGCGTATTTTCTTTTGTTAGTTGCTCACTAAAGAATGAAATATACCTAATCTTTGGGTTTTGAAGCAAATCTTTTGCAGTTTAAAAATGAAGGAAAGATGGAATTAATCAGCAAGGAAAGCATTTTCGCAAAGAAATTAAAGCTTCTACTGGCAATGAAGCTTATTTATTGCACTACAAAATGAATAATGGTAGAAGTTTCCATTTTCATCTTAAACCTGATGGAAATAAATCTCCATCAGATATGAAAACCAGATAGATAAACATCATCTCACCGAGAACCTTTGTGTTGAACCTTGACTGCCCCAATCCAGTGTCACCTTTCCTGAATATGCTGTTATTTGCTTCAACACGGTGCATTACAATATATGCAAAAAGTTAATAAACTGTGTGACCATTGAAGAAAATAATAGAAGAAAAAAATGTATTTTGTTAGTTATGTGTCTGGTAAGAGTAACTTATCTTTGCTAAAATTTTGTCTATTTTTTTGAGCTATGTGGCAACCTATTCATCAATGATTATAAGACGCATGTAATTTGAAGGCTATAAAATATATGTAATCCTTTATTTTTTTCTTATGGAATAAGAAAGACTCTTTGAAAGGAGAACTGCTGGTAGCCCTAAATGTTGATGAGCTCTGCTCCTGTAAACGCTGAATGAGATATCCACGTTTTCTTCCTTGAGTGAAGTGTTCATGCTTCTAAGAGATGAGTAAGTAGCTCTATGAAAAACACATCCATCTAGAATTTCGTATCTGGAGACACCAATCCGACCCCCTTTCATATCATGACCTCTTCCTCCCTTTATTTCTGACAGACTTCTTATAAACATTTAAAATAGGATTGCGAACTTTTTTCTGTTTTTGGTTCCTCTGACCTATTGGCACGGGAAATCTGAGTTAGCATGTGGTCCTATAGAAGTATAATGTCAGCCACTGATGTAATTTTAGATTTTACATTTATAAGAAGTAAAAACAAGAAATGAATTTTAATGACTTTCTTAAGTTAATGCATCCCAAATATAATCACTCCAATAGGTAATCAGAATAAGAATCAGTGATATTGTGCCTTTTTTTAATGCTAAGTCTGTGAAATCTGATTTTTTTTGTTACACTTTTAGCATATCTCCAACTCCAACTAGTCCCATTTTAAGAGTTCAAGAGCCACATGTGGCTTGTGGTTGCCTTATCAGACATGGACACCATAGCTCTAAGAAAAACAAAAGGCTACAACTGACTTTAGCAAAGGTTGGGGCTTGATTGCCCGCCATCAACTACCTAGATTGTGATAACCAAAACATTTAATATACGGGCTATAGTTTTATTTATTTATTTTTTTTGTAGAGACAGAGTCTGACTTTATCACCCTCCATAGAGTGCAGTGGCCTCACAGCTCACAGCAACCTCCAGCTCCTGGGCTTAGGTGATTCTCTTGCCTCAGCCTCCTGAGTAGCTGGGACTACAGGCGCCTGCCACAACACCTGGCCATTTTTCTGTTTTGCAGTTCGGCAGAGCCTGGGTTTGAACCCGCCACATTCAGTATATGGGGCTGGCGCAGATTTTAAATCTTTAAAATAAACACGTCAGGACAGATGATCTTAGGCATTTATTCTAACTAAAACTATGGTTGATTACCATAATAAAGAAACTACTTTCTGGTTTCCCTGACTTGCTCTGAACAACTGCTAACCTTGGTTAAAGAAATAACATTGGTGCCATCACCCACTGAGGAGCCGCTGTACAGACTTGTTCTGCAAAGAGCCTCTAGTTTGCAAAGCAGGGCCTACCTCTGGGGGGCCTGCTCTAACAATTTTTTTTTGGAGGCTTATCTTTGAAATCATATCTTTAAAATTTATTTGTTAACAGCGTCTTGGTAAATATATCTTGTCCCCTACAAGTGTATTTATGAAGCTTTCTCTTTGGGTTCAGTTTCACATACCCAGCGTCTCCATGAGACTCAAAAAGTGAATTTTTGCCTGTGTCAATGTCTACATTTGACAAAATGTAGATGCCCCAAATACCCTCTTAATCATGGAAATTCAATCTTTTTGGATGATTGTATTAGTTGCAATAGTTTCACGTTGCTTACATAGATCTTAATTACATTGCAGGCTCTTAATGTTTGGAGCCCATGATAACTTGCAAATAGCAACTAGGAGGATGGATCCAGCTAGTGTTACTTCCCACGTGTAATGTGCATGTTGTATCTTGGCAAGTTCATGGCTTCTGTTTTATTTGATCTTCAATGGGAAAAAAAGCTTGGAAGATTGTATAATTTGTTCATGATCACCCAGTTATTAACTGGTGAAGTTAAAACTTGAATGGAGACTTTCTTTCTGAAGAAATAGAGAAAGTCCTTAGCCACCACGCCATGCGTTTTACTGTACTTTCTGGTCAGGTGAGTGAGGCTTGTGGACAGACAGATTTAAGTTTATTTTTTCAGGTCAGTGGTTCCCAGTACTGGCTGGATACCAGAATCACTTAAAGGGCTTTTTAACACAATACCAATGGTCTGGCTCCTCCTAGGGAATTACTGAATCAGAATCTCTAAGATTCATGTGGTCTTGGGTGAGGCCTAGAGCTGAGTATTATTTCAAAAGCTCCCCGATCTCTTATATTGCAAAACAAACCTGAGAACTACTCTCTTAGTGCAAGGCAGAAATAAAACCTCAGCCTAAGGAATGGATATTTCTATCCTGCTCATTAAACATATAGGTCTGCAGAGGTGAAGGCAAGCAGGTGACTAAAAGTATCATATAAATATGGATGTGCACCAAATATCTGATTTATTAAAAAATCTAGAAGTGTAGGGATTTTTTTTTAAGCATTTGGTTTGTCTATAGACATAAGTAAACAACTTCAGACACTTGCTGCTGCTCCTAAGCTTAATTCTATTCCAATCCTTCTACCTCTTCTTCGAAGTGGCTTTCAGCGCTCACTCCTCACACTTCAGCAGGAATCGCATTTGGCTATGGATAACTGAAAATCTGACTAACATGCATTCTAAAATAAATTTGGTGTACACTTTTTTTCTTACATAGCAAGAAACCTGGGTTAGAGACTCGGATTCCTTTTGTCTTCATACTCCTCATCCGTGCTTGTCACATAAGCGTTCTGCTTTGGATAGCCAAGCAAAAACGTGGGCAAGTCAGGCGTGTTGGCTCATGCCTGTAATCCCAGCACTCTGGGAGGCTGAGCCTAGTGGCTGACTTGAGCTTAGGAGTTCAAGACCAGTCTGAGCAAGAGCGAGATCTGCTCTCTAAAAAATAAGTGAGCATGGTGGCAGGTGCCTGTAGTCCCAGCTACCTGGGAGGCTGAGGCAAGAGAATCGCTTAAGCCCAAGAGTTGGAGGTTGCTGTGAGCTGTGATGGCATGGCACTCTACCGAGGGTGACATAGTGAGATTCTGTCTCAAAAAAAGAAAAAAAGAACAGAAAAACGAAGGCACAGAGGGAAGGTGCAACATGCTTTATTCACCTCCTAGGTGACTGGAGAGCTAAGTCAAATGGGGGGTCCTCCCTAGATCCTGGCTGCCAGGGAGCTAAGTTGCACATCGCAACCTGTGATCCACAGCCCACACAGGAGAAAGGTCCTGTGCACCTTTATCCCCAAGGGAACAAAATTGGCAGCACACCAAACAACATTTACACTGTACAATGTTACGGCTATTGAGGAGTAGTACAGTGTGCGTTCCCATTGGTGAAAAAGCCCACACATTTTTCTTACCCCACAGTGCGGACTGCCTCATGGTCATAAGAGGACCACTCTCTACTCCAGAATTTTGTCCATGTTCCTGGTGAAAGAAGATACCACTGAGGGTGTATTCCCCTTAGGAAATGATGTCTTCATCTCTGGTCAATCAGATCCGTGTTACAGGTCATGCCTGGATGGAAAGGATTCTGGGAAATGTAGTTCATTTAAGCAGGGCACGTCATCATCACCACCAGCCCTCCCCCAAAGCAACAACACAGGAATAATTATAGTATTATTGCTAAAGAAAAGGGGGACTTTGGGATGAGGAAGGCAACAGGGTATTCTGTCCTCTCTTTCTGATATTACTATTTTCTTTCATGACACCAGTACTCATCACAACTTACAACAGTGAATTCTTTCCTTTATTTATTTTCTATATGTTTCCCTTTGTTCCCATCGGATCTCCATCTGTTTTACTTATCAGAATCTACACATCACCTAGCATATTGCTTGCTGTCTAAGAGAAATGTAACAAATACCTCTTCATTAAAACTTGCCTATGAGGAGGAATGAGGAGAAGTAGGGAAGGAAAAAAAAGGGCCCAGAATCTTTTCATGATCTTATTTAGTTAGTGGATGTTCTTTTTAGTTAATGAATGTTTTTGAATCAAAATATCTTTAGTGTTTGAATGCTACCAGGCTTTAAAGAGTTGTTTTTATTGTGTTTGCTTTCAATATGTATTTTGGAATACATTATCACAGTCTGGATTATGAGGAAGACCAACTATGCTTTAGAAAATGGTAAAGGTTTCTTTATAGAGTTCATATGCAATTCAGAGGATTACATTAAAAATTCCATAAGACAGCACAAGTTCAATGAAATATTTAAAATGCATATGCTGTATTCTCAAGAAGTGAAGTTTACATAAACCAAGAAAACATAAATCAGTCATATTGAAACTAATTTGAAAAATATTGATGTGATCTAACTAGTAGATGTTGCATCAAGGTTTAGAGCTTGATTTCTTGAAAAGAGGAATGTCATCAAATCCTTTAAACACAGCTCTGTCATCGTTGAGTCGGGCTGTCTGAGACCTGCTGTGTGGCTCCCCCCTTCCTCCCCTCTCCTGCATCCCCACCGCATTTCCTCTGCTCTAATCTCCAGCCTGACCCCCTCCCTGGGTTGCAGGTCATCAGCTAATACCTTAGATTAAAGTTGGCACAGACACTGCATATGCGTACTCAGCAGAGACATGGGTGAAAAAAATTGGAGAAAAATAAGAAAAAGCCTTATTCTCATGCTGACTTGAAAGATGACTTTTAGCTTACTTTGCAAAACGTGGTGAAAATCATTCTGCCATATTGTGTCTCTTAGCAGCACTTGTAGAGAGGACCCTTTCCCATCCATCCGTTACTAAACAAGGAGAGCTCCAGACGAAAGGCAGCCCATTCTCCCTGGACATCCTGTAACATCTGTGGTTTTCCCTTTTATCCAGATGACCTTGGATAGAGCCAATGTCCTTTCTGAGTACCTGTTGCATTCCTGTAAGACAAAGTTCTTGGAGTTCAAATGTGGTGTGTGGTGACGGTCAAATGAGGTCCTACAGGAGACAGATAATGCTCATTGTAAACTGCTCTTATTGATTGATTGATTGATTGATTAGTTTTTTGGCCAGGGCTGGGTTTGAACCCACCACCTATGGCATATGGGGCTGGTCTTACTCTTTTGAGCCACAGGCACTGCCCTTCTTATTCTTTTTCTTCTTCTTTTTTTTTTTTTTTAAACAACTGCTCTTATAATGAGCAGTTGAAACCTTCAAACCATGTTTGAAACTTCATAAGGGTTTTCATTGCTCACAGAATAAAATGTACATCTCTACTGACCCATCTCTCCACACCTCATTCAACTATTTCCCATTCAACCCAGCACACACATCTTGTTTTTATTCCATCACCCTCACCCTCATCAGGGTCCTTTATAGAGAAGGTTTCACCCCAAACTATCTTATGTTTAATTCTTTCTCATGATTCATATTTCACCCCCCCAAAATCTTTTCAGAGAGGAATTCTGCGAGCCTATACTAAGGCTTTCCCATACGAACCTTTGCCAAGATCATCGCTAATCAAACACCTTGCTTAATGTTCTTTATAGCACTGGAAGAACATATGTTTAAGTTCTGCTCCAGTAGCCTAACCGGAAACTCCATGAAGGTAGAGACATTGTCTATCTGGAACAGTAGACTTAATAGAAACTATTTAAGAACAGCACCTCAAATGACTAAAGTTTGGGTACAATGTACGAGAAATTGGTGTGTTTCAATCCACTTACATTCTCTCTCTCTCTCTCTCTCTCTCTCTTTTTAATTGAGACAGAGTCTCACTTTGTCACCCACTGTAGAGTACGGTAGTGTCATAGCTCACAACAACCTAAAACTCTTGAGATTCTCTTGCCTTAGCCTCCCCAATAGCGGGGACTACAGGCAGCCACCACAATGCCTGGCTATTTTTTTGTTGTAGTTGCCATTGTTGTTAGCAGGCCCCAGGCAGGGTTCGAACCCACCAGCATGGGCCACCACCCTAACCACTGAGCTACAGGTGCCCCCACCTCTTACATTCTTATTCAGCTGCAAAGACCAACCAAAAAAGCTCTGCATGATGCCTGAGCAGTTTGCAAGAGAGAACTGAGACATATGTAATCTGGATGCCAGTTGTGATCTCATTCATTCATTCACTTCTTTGTTCATTTTGCAAAAAAAAGTGTCAGTTTCTAGCCTGGTCACAAAGACAAAATAGTGAGTTCACAATAGTGAGAATCTTCCTTCCCATGCCTTTTTTGAAGACTCTCGGCATTTTGTGTACTTTCTACATTGGGGAAGAAGTGAGGCAGAGTGATCCCCTGCTCTTGGAATTCCTAATTCCATGTGTGTGCCATTTGGGGCCCAACACCTGTCTCCGCAGCCTGGAGATTCACTTTCCTAATATCCACACTTTAAAAACTCGTGTAAGTCTGCCACATTCCTCAGTAAAAGAGACTTTCTCATAACAGGGGTGGAGTTAATGGGTAGCAAGGAGCTTTCAACAAAGGAAACCACTTAAAAGTGAATATGCTTTTTCTCAGAACACCCTCATCTGCCCCGTACTGGTCCCCATCCCACGGAGAATCAGAAACCATAACCATTAGACAATCACATTGTTTTCCTTCCTTCTCTTCCCCAACCTTCCAATTTCTCTCCTCCTCTTCCCTTTTAGGGATGCTCTTTATGACCTCTGAGTGAGGCATTGAGCATGTTGCCTTGTTTGAGACCTGTGGCCAAGGGCTATATTTCACCCATCACTCCATGAGGAATAACTTGACAAAGCAAAGTCCCCTCGTAGGAACTTCCAGCGCCCTCCGTTGTCATTTTAGTTGTGTTCCCATCTTCCTGCTTTGGAGTCCCCTTTCTGAAAGAACAAACAATTAGGGAAAGACAATAATTGAGGTGAAGGCTATGTTAACCAGTTTGATGTAAGCATTCCAAATTGTATATAAAGTCAGCACATTATATCCCACAAATGCATTTATGTACACAGCTACGATGTAATGAAAGAATTTTAAAGAGAGAGAGAAAAAAAAAAGAGCAATGGCACCAGGACACCAGGTTACTAATTATCTGCCTAATGAGAATTTTTTTACACTGATAAAAAGTGTCAAAACATAACAATGACAAATTGAATGCTTTCTCCAGATGCTGTTTTGGGTCCTGTACGTACATCAGCTCATTTTATCCTAACATTTGCCTGATAGGATGGGTACTATAAGGTCTCCATTTTACAGATGAAAACAACAAGGCACAGATGGGTTCTATGACCTGCCCAGGCTCACACAGGCCTCTGGATGTTTATCCTAACTGCTGCTCTGACTAGGATTAGGATTCCCAAAGCAGATGGGTCAGAGGAATTGCTCTCCTGCTTGATAAACTGAAATGACGTCTGTAGGCACTGGAGTCTTTTCTGAAGAGAAGGGAATTGGAGAAGCCTCGGTCCAGAGACTAATGGAGAGATTCAAGGTCATTTTGTTTGCAACTTATTATTAAAATTTGAAGCCCACATTCAGCATTGCTTAGTACTTAGCAGACTCTGCTAAGCACTTTAAAAGTTTAATCACACTTTAACCCCCCACAGGTCTCTAAGGCAAGGGCTATGACACTTGTATTTTACAAATGACTCTCTGACAGCTTATACCCTGAGGTTAGAAATCTGGTGAGGAGCAGCACTGGGTATTTGGGACAGGAATTTGAAATCACTGTCCCTGGATGCTTGGTTCTGGGTTTACCTGGGATACAGTTAAGAAATTTGTCTCCCTGCTGGTTTACACTTTTCCCCAAGGTTATGTCCACAAGTCATTTTGCCTCTCCCTTGGGGTCATTGGCATACATTTGGCACGATTTTATTTCTCTCATTAAAAAATGAACAGAAAGCGGGCGACACTTGTGGCTGAAAGGAGTAGGTCACTGGCCCCATATACCAGAGGTGGCAAGTTCAAACCCAGCCCCGGCCAAAAAAAAAAAAAAAAAGAAAAGAAAAGAAAAGAAAGCAACTTAAAAGGAAGAAAAGCAACAGTTTTCCATTTTCAGTGCATTTCAGAATGGTCTAATTGAGACGAGGTAGTAGGTCGTCTTTTAAGACATAATCTTTAAAAAGAAGACATAAATGTTCCTGCTGGTGGTGCCTTTGAAATATTTCAAACGGGTTACTTGAAACATGTTTTCTTTTTGCAGATGATGCACTAAGGCTTGGAGTGACATCTTAACCAGGCCTGGCAGATAGGAGGCACATAGTAAATGTTTGCTTTTTCAGGGTTGGTTCTTTATACATGAAACGCTCTTAGAATATCCAGTTTGAAGGTACAGCATTTAGTGTGTATTTAGGACAGCTATTGCTACGTAATAAATCACCCTAAATCTTGGCGCCTTTAAACAACCACTTATTATTACTCTTCACTATTCTGTGAATGGACTGTGTTCAGCCAGCTAGTTCCCACCCAGATTCTCTCACACACTTGCCATTAGTTGGTGACCAAGACAGGTGGGTGGTAGCTCCTGGATTCTCCCCTAATTGAGATGAAAGTCCCTTCTGGAGTTGCTGGCTGCAGTGGGGAGCTTGACCAAAGCTATCAACTGAGCTCTTACACCTGGTCTCACCAGGGGTCTTGGGCTTCTCACAGCAAGCAAGTTCAATTCCCTAAATGAATGTCCTCAGACTTTCTATTCTCAGGGATTCTAGCAGAAACTGAGAATAGTTTGGTAGGGCCGACAGGCTTGGCAGGGCCTGTCCTCAAAAGATCTAGAATATTACTACTTTTATATCATATGAGCCAGCAGGTTACTACAGATACTGCAGATTCAAGAGGAGGAGAGATTTTTGCCTTGTAAAGGGAAGAATAGCAGAAAATGAAAAAAAAAAAATAAAAGACTCTCTTTACTCCATGAGCTAGGGTCATCTAGGCCAGAATAACACACCACCACCCCTTTACCTCAGCCCATGGGAAATGTGGCACTATTGCCCTTAAAATGGGATCTAGCCTCAATCTTTTCAAGTAAATAATTTCATACATTTTAGATTGCTGACAGAAAATAAAGCCCTTTGGGAATCTCATGTTTATTATTGAGACAGAAAGGCTGGTGTTTTTTGTTTTTTTTTTCACTTTTAAAATAAACTTCTTTGTTTTAGACTACATGTAGATTTCTACAAATTTGCAGAGATAGGATAGAGTTTCCCTATGGCCTACATAACAGGCTAAACAAAAATTAGTTTCAGGATCCTCCGTTCTTTTGAGCCATCCTATCTCCTTTTCTCCTCTTGGCTGTGATAGTTTCTCGGATTTTCCTTGCTTTTGAAAATGTTGTAGCACGCTGATCAGCTGCGTTTTAGAACATCTCTCAACCGGGATTCCTGTGATGCTTTTTTCACAATGAGGCTGGGCTTTTATGTCCTGGAAGACCACAGAGGTGAAGTGCCTTCTTATCACATTCTATCTGGGGTGACATTATCAATGTACCTCATCACTCTTGCCCTTAACCTCCACCACTCAGCTGAGGCAGGTGGTGTAACTATCTCTCTACTGAAAAATTCCTCTTTCTTCCTCCTTTGCATAGTGTTGTGTTTAGAACAGGAGTCCTCAAACTGCGACCTGCGGGCCACATGCTGCCTGCGGAGGACATTTATCCGGCCCACCTGGTGTTTTTGCCACCGCCTGTCCTGTTTAGCAGCTGACTCGTCCTGGGCCGCAGTGCGCATGTGTGGAATGTGCCCCACACTCCCCGACTCCCCTCTTTCTCTCTCAGTCTCCGCTGAGACTGATACTTGTGATCGGAGGAGTCATGAGCTTGCCTGTGCAGACCCTGCTGCTGCCTGAGGACTGAGGTAAGAACAAGTCAGGATTTATTATTATTTTTTTTAAGTTCGGAGGTCTTTTTTTTTATTTTAATTTTGCTGTTAGTAGGGCCTTTTATTGCAGTTAAGTGGGGCCTTTTTTTTTTTTTTTCGAAGTTAAGAGGTCTTTTTCTTTTTGCAGATGGGGGTGCCTTTTTTTTTTAAAATATTGTATTTGTATTTGTCCCCCTTTTTTTTTGCAGTTTTTGGCCAGGGCTGGGTTTGAACCCACCACTTTCGGTATATGGGGCTGCGCCCTACTCCTTTGAGCCACAGGCGCTGGCCCTGTTTTGTTTTTTTACTTCAAAATAAGATATGTGCAGTGTGCATAGGAATTTGTTCATAGTTTTTTGTTTTGTTTTGTTTTGTTTTGTTTTTGGAGTTTTTTGCGGGGCTGGGTTTGAACCCACCACTCTGGCATATGGGACCAGCGCCCTACTCCTTAGAGCCACAGGCACCACCCCATAGTTTTTTTTTTTTTAAACTAGAATCTGGCTCTCAAACAGTCTGAAGGACAGTGAACTGGCCCCCTGTTTAATAAGTTTGAGGACCCCTGATTTAGAAGAACGTCACCGTGTTCAGCTCATACTTCAGACTCAGAGAGTTGACTTTTGCTCCTTTAAGGGCAAACAAGTTATTTAGAATTGTGCTGCACATGTTTGCCAGTGTTAATTTTTTCAAACCCTTATTTATACCAACCTGTATCATGCATATTGAGTTTATCTTTACCCCTCCCGGGTCTTATCTATGGCTGGATACCAGGGACTCTCAAAGTATTTTCAGAAAACACAGTCTTTTGCTTCTTCCTTGCCTTATCGTTGGGATCCTGGTGGGATTTTGGTCGGGAGGGTTAGATAAACACCTGAACTTTCTGAGTCTAGGCACATCTGAGTTCGAATGAACAAAGTCAAAAATAAAAACTCACAGGCATGTGCTCCTGACTATAGGTACCAGCTTTCCCATCACATACCCTGTAGCATCATTTGAAAGGTGGACGGTATAAATCAGAACAATTAGTATGCATTGTAGTCCACGCCTTTCCCCCTGTACTCCTGGGTAAGCCTTAAATATTGACTTGCAGAGCTAAAGAAAAAGGAGCTATTTCTCCAGATCGACATTTCAGGGATCTACATGGCACAGAGCAAATTCAAATGCACTGGAAAAGGAATTTTTAACATAACATCTCAAGCTTCATTCCCCTGATTTTCAGGAAATCCCATCAGCAGCCTTGGAAGCCTTTTTGCTCCATATCAGCATGTCCAGTACTGCTTATTCCCCCACGTTTAGAAGAAAGAGCCTCAGGTGCCTCTCCCTTAGGCAAGACCACTGTCCACACATAGGACCGACACTGTCCACACATACAATATACAATTGTTCTCGGGTCTCACCGTGGCTGTGAACTGCAGGGGTGGAGTGAAAGCTGGGACTGAGACAAAGTGAAATTGCTCTTTTCAGGGAGTGCAGAAGTGCCTAGAAATTCGGGGGGTGGGAGGGAAGACAGTAGCTCCTAATTGTACCCAGTCTGCACTGGCGATGCCACCTCCCAAGGTTTCCTCCAGCTGAGCCTGTCCCTGAATGAGCAAGGAGGACTCTTCCTTTATATATTTTTTCCTCCCGTTAATGTTGTAGATTCCTTTTGACAGAAACATGGCAGGGTGATCTTGTCCAAAAGGCTATTTGACAGTGATACACAGACTTTCTCTGTAGCTTGTTATCCACGAAAATGATTTAGGAGAAAAAGAAAAAGAAGGTGATTTGTGGTTGAGAGGAACCAAATAATAAATTAGTATCTTCTTTTTCAGAAGAATGTAGTAGGAAAACTACTGGGAAAAAGAGAGAGCAAGTCTATGCTCTCTAGACAAGCCTCCTTCCCTTACTCAGCCCCGGACTTGGATGGGCTGCGGAACCACAAGGAAGCTCCATTACAACGTACAGCAGGATCATAATAATTGCCTTGCCTCATCAAGAGGGCTATTCAGAAACAACTAAAGTGAAGGTAAAATAAATATTTGTTTTCAGCCAAGCACCTATTTCCCTTCCTAATAGCAGCCTGGTTGAATTTAAGGGGAAATGACCCCCTCCTCCTTGGAGAGCTGTCTAGTACAAGTGCTGGCCTACTCATAGAGCAGGCAAAGAGTTCTAGAGCATTCTTGCACTCCATCCTTCCTTCTTTTCTGAAAAGGTGAAGGTGGGCATATGACACAAGCTATAGTTATTAAATGCTGCTCTCTGGAATGAGAAATGGCCAGAACACTTGGAAATGGTGGGAGACCTTCCACATGTGATTGCCTGTCAAATCTACTCTGGATGGCACATGTCTATTGCTTCCATGACTCTAGCACTATACAGACTGCTTTTTGTTGCAGTTGTCATTGTTGTTTAGCAAAAAATAGTAGCCTAGTGTTGTGGCAGGTGCCTGTAGTCCTAGCTACTTGGGAGGCTTAGGCGAGAGAATCACTTAAGCCCAAGAGTTTGAGGTTGCTGGGAGCTGTGATGCCATAGCACTCTACTGAGTGTGACATAGTGAGACTCTGTCTCAAAAAATAATAATACAAATATATATATATATATACCTATACATACTGCTTCCTTGTTCCTTTTAGTCCAAAAAATTCCCTTTAGTTTCAATTATCTAGAGTTTTTGTACCTTGTTACCAAACATTGTTATTGATAGAGGAATTATTCTTCAAACTCTTTCAAAAAGAATATATATACACATGAAAGTACATAAAATGGAAATAGTGTTACTATTGTTTTTGAAACACATTCTTTACTATGTCCTTTTAAATCCCAATCACTATGTCTACATGATGAAGAAGTTTAATTACTAGATAAGAGTCCAGGTCATTTATTGTCATACATTTGTAATTTTATCTAAGGATGTAGGGCTAATATTGGAAGTAGCATTTCAAGTTCTTATTCCATGATAGTAACTTGAAGCTCAATTCTTCATCATGGTTTTATGTATCCTTCATTCCTTTCTAGGTATTTTTGTTTAAAGGGCACATAATATACCATTCTTATATCAAGAGTTTGGATTAGAACAAGACATCTGTCACTGTCGCTTTGTAAATTATGATTTATTTGGGAATGAGCTGAAGGTTCAAGTACAAGGATGCCTACCTCTATAGAGACTTTCATAGAATGACCAGAGTTAATACATTTTGATTTTGATTTTGGCTAATTGTTGATTCTTTCAATCAGTTTTTTTTTTTTTTTCAGTTTGGCTGGGGCTGGGTTCGAACCTGTCACCCTTGGCATTTGGGGCTAGCGCCCTACCCACTGAGCCATAGGCACCGCCCCACTTACTTTCAGTCAGTCTTTTCTGATAGACAGTAAGGTGTTTTTTTCGTTTTTGTTTTTTTTGTGAGACTGTATAAGTGATATTCTCACTTAGTAGATTTTTTTTTTAAAGCTGTAAGTTTAGAAAAATATCACTATGAGCTTATCATGACCATATTCTTTGATTTAGGAAATTCTTCAAAATCAGCATAATGAGTCTTATTGAGGTCTCTGCCTTGGAATAACAAATTATTTCCACAGAATGTTTTGCCCAGACCAAAACAGCTGTGGTTGCATTCATACAACCTTCTTGCCTTCAGTTTTTTTTTAATCTATGTCTATATGTATATATCTATATATCAATGCCTATATGTCTATATCCATATCTATTTACACTATACGTATAACTATATCTCTCATATAGCTACATCACTATCTCTATACATGTAGCCATATGGTATAGAGACCTATGTTTCTATCTATGACTATATGTATGCATGCATGAATCTGTCCATCATCTATTGACCCATCAAGTTCCTATTTGTACTCAAAAAGGATGGGTAGATTTTCATCAGACAATAGTCCCTAAAGTCACTGGGTATAGATCTACACAGTTAAGAACACTGTAAGGAGAGAGACAGTCACCTTTCAGAGCAGTTGTAACTGAAGTATAAGGGGAGTTGAAAATTGAGAGCCATGAGCCAGAGGAGTTGACAGTTGCTGGTTTTTCTCCACACCTCTTCTCCAAGAGACCGTTGTGTGTGATACTCCAAGATCAGTAGTAGATGGGATTTATTTATTTAGTGGTGATGATTCATCTTATCAAGCATGTTGGGGAGCCAGGTAATAATTATAATTCTCAGTATCTGACCACTGGAGAGCCCAGCACAGTGTTAAAATATTTCATATGCATTTTTTATTTAATTCTTACAGCTAACTTAATTTCATCTTCCATGGTTGAGTAAAATGAATCTAAAAATGGTAGTGTCCAGAGTGAAAAAGGTTAAGAAATGATAGATTCTGGGTTCAAAGGTGAAATTGTCTGATGCTGAAGTTTACATTCTTAGTGAGTTATTACCAATGTTAGTGTCATGTTAAATTTATTTATATTTATGTCTTTCAGTTTTTCATTTTCTCTAGAAATTACTATTATTTATCTTTACTGTATATGACATATTTCTCTGTCATAAATGAAGGGACACTGAATCCTTCTTTTTTAATTCCAGAAGGAATTATCACATTGTATGTATGCAGCCACTTTCATCTCTTATTTGTATAACAATTTACAGATAGTTGTCACTTATCCCAAGGTCTCATTGAAGGATGGAAAGAAAATAAAGTGTTTACTCAGTCAGATAATTGGTATTTGTTGAATGCCTTTATTTGCCTATATACTAGACACTGCATCATTTCATTTAATTTTCATTATGAATCTACGTGTTAGATATTTGATTTTCATTTTATTAACAAGACAGTTGAGAGTCAAAGAGATTAAATCACTTATTCTACATAGTACATCCATTTCTTTCTTTCTTTCTTCCTTTCTTTTTTTTTTTGCAGTTTTTTTTTTTTTTTGAATGGGGCTGGTTTGAACTTGCCACCTCTGGCATATGGGGCCGGTGCCCTACTCCTTTGAGCCACAGGCACCACCCGTACATCCATTTCTAATACCATAGTTAACTCTCCTTCTTTTTAGGACAGAGAAAATGTCATCACGTTTTTCCCCAAATCACATACTCATCACTCTGTAAGTAAAATTACTTTCTTTATTTCTAATAAATACTTTCCTTGTTAGATTTCCTATGTTATAACACATTTTTCATTATAATTAACAATGTGATATTATTACTATTTTTTTCCTGAGACAGAGTCTTCCTCTGTTGCCCAGGCTAGACTGCCGTGATGCATAGGTCACTGCAAACTTAGCTAATTAAAAAAAAATCTGTAGATATGGGGTATCACTGTTACCCAGGTTATTCTTAAACTCTTGGTCTCAAGTGATCCTCCTGCCTTGGTGTCCCAAAGTGTTAGCTAGGATTACAGACATGAGCCACTTCGCCTGACCAACAATGGAGAATTCTATTTAAATTTCTTTGATTGGTTGGCCTGAGTATAGTGGTATTTACAACTAATTGCTCACAATCAATTACAGATTCCTTTGTTCCTTCTCTACTTTCACTGCTTTAGTGTACCAGCCTTTAAAATTAATTAACTAATTAATTGCTTTGATTCATTCTTGGCCTGACCACTTAGCTGGATGACCTCAGACAACTTACGAACTTCTATTGAGTTTCATCCTCTGTAAAATGACAAAGCAATAAAATCTGCTTTCTAATGTTGTATTAAAGTAGATCACATGTATAAAGTGTTTGGAAGTTTGCTTAGAATATGTCAGTAATAAATCATCATTAAAGATTAGGAAATGGTATCATCATAACAAAGACATTTTAAAACTAATTCTGAATATGTGGTCATACAGTCATTGACTTTTATATACAACATAAAATTGATTTGATTGTTGGCAAAAAAAGAATACGCTAATTGGGTTACTTCTTTTCAAAGCATTGCTAATTATGACTCATTTAGAACCTAGGCAGGTGTATATTTCATTAAATTGAAACTTGGTGAAACTTTATTTCTTCCATAAAAGTAATGCAAAAATAGAAAAAGAAAATTACAGCAAATATTTATAAGTTATTCTTTATTTGATAACTACCTTTTGCAAAATACTTTTCAAGAACCAGAGAACAAACAAAACAAAGATAAAAATGGTTACAGTAGAGAAAAAAAGATTAAGGGGATGAAGAGTATATAAGAAGATACTCTTGAGAGGCTTATTATATCTGTATGTTGTTTTCTTTCTTTTTCTCTTTGCCATCAAATCCACACAAAAAAATTTAGTTGACTTTCTCATGTTACAATATAGCAAGGGCAGCACTGTGTTGTTGATACGTTGATACAAGGTAAGGATTTAAGACTTCTGCAAATTATGAGGCATTGAGATTTGGGAGTTTGAGAATTACAGCAATGTCATGAATTGGACTCATCAGCGGCTGTTCATTACATTGGTTCACAAATCCTCACTTCATTTTGGCCTATGACATTCTGTGTTACTGGTTCTTGACTGCATCTCTGTACTTATCCTCTATTGCTAGTCATCCCTTACTTTATTTAGGATAAGTTAGGTTGTGCTGCTTTAACAAACAACCCCACCATCTCAATAGCTTAACTAACACAAGAGAAGTTTATTTCTTATTCATATAGTTTTATTCTGGGATGGATAACTCCCAGAAATAGGTTTTGCATTTGATGAATGAGCCATCTCAACATAAGGCCTTTCACATTCACTCTTACAGGAAGAGGAAGAGACCAGAGAATTACAAATGGCTTTTGATTGCTCCATTAGGGAAGAACATACGCACTATGGTTATTTGAATTTCACTGGACAGAAAGGTCAGGTGTCCCTGTTTACGTACAAAGGAAACAAGAAATGTGTTTTCTCTGTGTGCCCAGAAGAAGAGGAGAGGGTTACTAGTTAGTATCACACCTGCTATTCTTCTGTGACCTGGTCACATTGGTCTTCTTTCAACTCTTGGAACTCTCCAAGTTCATCTTAGGATCTATTAGCTCTTCTGCACTGCAAATAAGTTAGAGCGCTCTGTGCACATTGTGCCTCCACCAGTGCTCCCATCCTAGGAGAATGCTCTTACCTAGTTCCTCATAAAGGTGGCCTCTGCTTGTCATTCTTGGTACATGACCTCCTAGAGAGGACTTCTCAGTCACACTGCCACTTCATCCTCCTCTAATTTTCAGTGGAGTTTTTATGACAATCTATTGTGTTCTTGCTTTTTAAAGTTTATTTCTCCTGCAATACAAGCTCTGTGGGACCAAAGATCTATCTTTATCTTGTTTATCATCTGGAACTCCAGCATTTGCCATGGTCCTGGTACATAAGGGGCAGTTCAATAAATATTTATTTGTTGGGATATATGAATAAGCCAGAAGGGTACACAAACTAATTTGACCAAACAATCAAATCCAACCTCTAATTAAACACTGGAATTCCTTATACACTGTTTTTAGGAAAACATCCGGACCCTATCTAAATCCCTTTGGGAGAGGGAGAGCCCATATTTCACAGTCAGGGCAGCATCACTGCATTTATTCAGTAGGAGACGGAGTATTTATTAGGTATGCGCTGTTTTAAGAACATTCTATTGCAATGTAATTTCATCTTCATGACAACACTGTGTTATGAAAATTATTATTATCATCACTTTGAAATAAAGAACCAATGGTTCAGAGAAATTTAGTAATTTGACCCAAGGCATACAGTTAGTGATTCAAATCTCAAAATGAAGTTTTTAACTAAAATGATATAATACTTATAAGAAGGTGACCTATCTAGTTTTCAGATACATCAATTTGTTAGAAGGATCGTTCTTTCTTTAGTAAGTCAAATAGTGCCTCCCCATAACTTTCCATCATTAATATTTTTCTGTTGATTAAAGGCTCTCATAATATTTCTTCCTCTTCTATCTGGAAGCCAGTATAACATTTGGAGATAATCCCCAATAATATGACTTTATTTCCAGACCATTGTCTGCTATGTATTATGGTTATCGTGTTTTTGATGTAGAGAGGCTTGTTAACATCTTTTTCAAAATGTGGTGCAGGATTGGCAATGAATTTTCACAATGTGATCTGACTAGCACAGTATATGATAAGCCTTCCTTGCTGCTGACGTGTACATCACGTTCCAGGTTTGCAGCCTGATTGCTTTGGTTTATTTAGCAAAGAACATTTCTAACAAGTTCTATTGAGCTTCATCTAAAATCCTAAAGATTACCAAAAAAAAAAAAGTCAGTCTTGCATATTTTTATTTTATTTTTCTTACTTAAATAACTCTACACATTCATCCCTAATAAACGCAAAGAAGGTGAAAGCAGAGAATAAGCTTTCCCTGTCTTGATTGTTAGGATGGCCCCAATCTCATACTCTAAATGCTGAAAGCTATTTGCCTTATTAAGTTCAGTTATGATCAAATGAAAGGAAAGGTCTCTATCAACTGAAAAGCACATTGAGTTATAATGGGTTGAAGACCCAGAGAGGAGTTTATTGAGAGAACCTCACCATGGTTTTCAGAATGATGAAACTTCACATTCATTTATAAGTATCAACACCCAACCAAAAGACAAAAGTAATCTTAGCAAGTGAGGCAGAGCTCACTCAAAATAACATCCTTTCGAAGGTAAATATGATTTGTAATGACATGCAAGAAGGTCCTGAGCCATTAAAACAAGACAGGAGTCTAAGAATAGGATTTGGGGTAATAAAAAAAAATTGTTAGTTTTTGGATTAAAAGGTCAGTAAGGCAATGAGCCATATTCTTGCATAGCTTATAGCTGAAGAAAAAGATATGTGTATTTTTAAATTTATCTGTAGGTAGAAATTCTGAAGGAAAAATAAGATATGCAGAGATGAAGGATAGATCCAGGAGATTGAATCTCCAGAGTATGGAAGCTACTACAAAGACCAGCAGACTTTCTCTGAAAAGGGCCAGAAAGTAAATATTTTAGGGATCCTTGAGCCATAGTCTCTGCCGTAACTACCCAAGGTAGACCTTGCCCTGTGAAAGCAGCAATGAATGAATAGGCGTGGCTGTGTGTTCCAATAAAACTTTATTTACAAAATTAGGTATAGTTTGTTGACCTCTGAATTATGAGATAGAGGAAATAAAAACAATCAAA
Organism: Arctocebus calabarensis; assembly: GCA_963573935.1. Classification (NCBI taxonomy): domain Eukaryota; kingdom Metazoa; phylum Chordata; class Mammalia; order Primates; family Lorisidae; genus Arctocebus; species Arctocebus calabarensis. The sequence continues at coordinate 21,011 of CAUYON010176345.1, forward strand.
AACACTTTAGCATTGTGCTTAAACATAGATTTGAACTCAAGCAGACGTCAATTTAAATTCCAGCTAGATCATTTACTCACCATTTGATATTTTAGAGTAGCTTCATCATTTTTAGCCATAATCTCATTCTTTGTTAAAGGAGCATCTTACACATAATTATAATAATAGTTCATATTATTAGAGTACAAAAATTAAATGAAATGTGAAAGGCTTACTATTGTGCTGAACTCAGTAAATAAGGCATATAATTTGAAGTGTTATTAATGAACAAAAACATTTAATATATAAGGTATTAAAAATGAAAAAAAAAATGTAGACGCTCAAATATTTTAAAAGTGTTAGAATCAAGACACAGGCAATTTACAAAAATTCAATATTACTATAGTAAAAATGTTTAGTCTCACTAGGAATAAAAATATATGTAAAATAAATAAGGATGTTCCTAACTTGATAAAGGAAAATGACATTAAAATGTTTTCTCTATTTCCTGATGTTGGAGAATGCATTAATAACTAACCATTTTCAGCAACTGCTAAGGGTGCCCCAAACTGGCATAATCTTAGTTTTGAGAGCAAATTGGCACTTTCATTTGAAAAGCCACAACTGTGTGCATATCATTTGAGCCTATAATCCACTTCAAAAAGTGTATCCCAAGAAAATAATAATGACTAGGAAAGAATGTCTTTCAAAATGTTTCTTACAACTCTGTGCAACAATGATACATGATTTAAATATAACACGTAAGGGTAGGACTTGGTTCAATAAGTAATTCCTATTATAGAATACTCGTCATTAAGATGATGCTTGATAAGATGGCGTTGCTGATAAACTAAGAAAAACAATCTAACACAGAAAAAAAACAAAACTCACAACACTAATTGCCCCTTTGAAAAGAAAGATCACGATACACAATAGCCCCTGGTAAGATCAATCACCTGTGACCTCTTTGTCTAATGAGGTGAAGGCTATGTTGATTAATAGGATCTAAGCACTCCAATTTGTACAAATAATCAATGCATTGAATCCCATAATGGCATAAATGTATTCATCATCTATGTACAAATGACTTAATAAAAAAATTAAATTAAATTAAAAAAAAGAAAGTTTGTTTTAACAGCCCAGCAGACTTGGGAGTGAGCCCCACCAGATCCCAAAGAAACTGATCAGTGCCCCACCTAGAAGAAAAAAGAAAGTAGGAAAAACAGACACAGACGCTCTTTGCTCTCAGCTGACAGCAGTTCTTTCCTACACCCTCTACCCTCTAGAAGAAGCCAGAGCTACTCAGACCTTTCTTTCTTCTGGAAAGTGCCAGGCCAAGCCCTTTCTCTGTCCTCAGGAGGGCGGGAGGAAGTAAATTTGTTCCTTCTTTCTATCTTCATCTTTATGTTGAAAATTCTTTCTCATTCTGTGCTTCAAGTCCCCATGCTAATTATGCCCTAAGCTTTATTTTCTTTCTCTTTGCCTTTCTGGATGTTCTAAATTTTCTTTAATGTTATGTCATGGAGGATAAAAATAGATTCTACATTTTTAAAATATGATCAACATATAAGAATTTCTGGTTACAAAGGGCAAACCCAATGCATGCTTTGAGAAACTAATATTTTATTTTAAAAAGGAATGGATTTAATAACTTGCCTCACTAAGTGTCTTATTCATCTCTTACTGACTGAATTCAGGGTCTGAAAGGAAGGTATCTGACCCAAGTTCTCTTTGTGCATCTCAGCTTTTTCTTTTATGTAGGCTTTACTTTCTGGCAGAAAATGTGACTTTAGGAAATAGAAAATTCCCAACTTGACAGTGTTGGTTTACTCAAAGATCCAACTTGTCAACCAAAGCTTCCTAGTGATCCCGTTTGACTTTAAAACCCTGCTCTTCACCCTTATGTCTGGCTCAGGTTCATTACAACTGGTATTCTAAATACTTAGGCAATTCTTTTTCTCTGTCTCCTTTGAGTAGAATATAATCTCCCTGATAATGTATTTTTCACTGTTAAATCAACACCTAAAACTGTTTTGTGCACAGTAAGTGCTCAGAAAAGACTTATTAAATAAATGAATGGATGAATAAGGGGCTAAAACTCTAAGTGGGAAAGTAAGTAAAAGTTAACATTTGAGGGACTTTATGCAGAGGAGTTTCTAACAGAAAAAGCTGTGTCCCAAGTGGGGTTAGTTCAAACTCTACTACTAACAGTTATTGGTAATTACAAGATGGGAGATCAGAGAAAGTGTATAGGGCACTATTTTTGCTTCAGAATCCCTGAGGAAAGTGATTTAAAAACTCAAATAGGGACCAGCCCCAACCAGAGTGAGACCTTGTCTCCAAAAATAGCTGGGTGTTGTGGTGGGCGCCTGTAATCTCAGCTACTTTAGAGGCTGAGGCAAGAGGATCTCTCGAGCCCGAGAATTTGAGGATGCTGTGAGCTGTGACTCCACAGTACTCCATGGGGCAAGAAAGTAAGACTGTCTCAAAAAAAAAAATAATAATAACTGAATCCTACCACCAACCAATTACAGAACTAAACTCTGAGAATTTGGCCTAGGAATATGCATCTTATTACATGCCCCAGAGACTCTTGAGTTGACTATTTCGTGAATTACTAGAGAAAGGATATAATTTCTTCAAAGGCAGATTCCAAAAATTCTTGATTTCATCTCCGTCCTCCAAAGAAAACTTGATAATCTCCTCCTTGGTGTCCAGATCTTGTGAAAACCATTCTGGTTTGCTTTGGTTAAAATCCATTCCTGGGTGGCACCTGTGGCTCAAAGGAGTAGGGTGCTGGCCTCATATGCCAGAGGTGGTGGGTTCAAACCCAGCCCCAGCTAAAAACTGAAAAAAAAAAAAATCAATTCCTGTCTTATTGGATGGGTCAGGAAGGGGACTATTGGTGGAGCTGGTGAAGGATGGGAAAATTAAATAACTTCATGGAAATATAAATAGATTTGTAGTTACTTATGAGTGCTAATTTAATGAAAGTGTCCACATTGACAATGGAAGATTTAGCGGAATGCTAATTAAGGAAATCCTAATTATTCCGCCCTGAGGCTATCAATGGCAGATGGGCTTTTAACCTTTGCAAAATCAATTGAGTTCTCAACAAAGCAGAGAGGTTGGTTGAGAGAATCTTTGCTTTTGACTCAACATCAGAATTCAAGCTTTCCTTACTTTCTTCCAGTCTTTTTGAATTTTTTTCCCTCTTTTTTTATATGAAAGTACAAGTCTTGTGAAAAATAAGTCACTCGAATCGGGATAACTCACAGGATAGAGAAATGTGCCAAATGATCAATGGACTTCTCTCACTCGTACTGAACTTCCTTTAGTGAAAGAGAACTTCAGACTTGAGTGTTTAATAGGAAAAGTTTTGGAGATGTTTATACCAGTATTTGGGCGAAGCATATGGAGGAAAAAATCTTAAGGAGAACGTAGTAATATTAGGAGTGTCCTTAGACTACACAAATATGTGTACAGCGCATGTTTACACCAATACAACTCGTGTACATTGTGGCTAATTTTCAAATTAAGGTATAATTTAAACAGTGTTCGGTCTTTTTCTCCTTGCAGACTTGAACAGAAGAAGGGGGACGTGAATAGTCTGTTCTCTAGCCTGCCCTCCCTTTTTCATGGAGTGCATTTGGTATTTCTAACATCTTCTTGTTTAAAGATAAGTTAGTTCTAATGTTTAAACATCAGCTGTCTTGGCGATCTACTTCATCTGGTGTTCAAAATAGAAATTGTTTCGATGTGGAGGAGAAACTTGACAGGCTGGATATTCTAAAAATTGTTTGAGGGTGCAATGTTGACAAGATGATTCCCCTTCTGACTAGAAGTTAACATTTCCCTTCACACACCTCCTCTGTGGGAATCAAAATCAATTGTCTTTTAGTACCAGTTTCCAAGGTGAAGTCATTCTTTCCGACAGTATTCAGAGAATGCCATTCATTTGGAAGCCTAGCTGGGGGCCTAGGGACAAAAATATAATCTTCAGACGTTATGACTATGTAGAAAGTTCATGTCTAAGAGACAAGATAGGGAGATAATATAAAGAAGCATTTGTTTTCACTATAGCTTTCCCCATCGAGTCTGACCATTTATCAAGTTTTAGAATATAAATGTGCCAATGAAAGCTGGTTTGATTTCCAAAACTGGAGGCACGCTGGGGCATGGGGACCACAAATATTCACTCTTCTAGAGACTTGGAAGCCAACTCAACCCCCAGTGGCTGAGAGAAGTTTCTTTGAAGCGTTCTCTCAAATGGATCATTAAAAAGCAGCCAGGAAATGTTCTGACCTCTTAGTGTTTATTATTCAGAGGAAGAATCTTGTTTAGTTTCAGCACAAAACCACTCACTAGTTTCGATATAACTGATACAAAATAAAATTCTTTTACTCCTGTTGACCTTCCTAGCAAAGAAAAAGAACTGGTGACTTTGGAGAACATGGTGCCTCTGAGACAATCTAAGAGAGGGGGCCGAGGTGAGTGGATTGTCTGAGTTCACAGGTTCGAGACTAGCCCGAGCCAGAGCAGAACTCTATCTCTAAAAATAGCCAGGCGTTGTGATGGGCTCCTGTAGTCCCAGCTACTTGGGAGGCTGAGGCAAGAGACTCACTTGGGCCTGAGAGTTGGTGTTTGCTGTGAGCTTTGATGCCACGGCACTCTGTCTCAAAAAAAAATTGCTTTTCATCATGATATACACAACTGAATTTAATTTGATAAAACAAATAAATCACTTTATATCCTGCTCATTTGCCTTCCAAATGCCCTGGCAAATGGAGACGTAATTTTGCTGGATAGGTCATTGCTGTGAGAGCCACTCCAAGTCCATCCTGCATCCCAGCTGTGACCAACACAACTGATGGGAAGTTGGAGATTGGACGGGTAGGTGGCCGCATCCATCAGGCGGCTGCCTGCATCATAGCTGAAGCCTGTCAAGTCCAAAACAACCTCGAATCCCTGCTTATGACAGTTCAAGGAAGTTGAGACGCTCTCTTAGGGGCTCTTTTCAGAATAACTCCTACTTCTCATTAAAGGTAATTACTGAGAAGTTTGGCTATTTCCAGCAGCATATATCTCATAAATTAGTCTTCATACAGGCTCTTAAATTGGGTAATTTGGGTTGTAGTTTGGTGTCTGGTTCCCAACCCTAAGCTTAGGGTCTTTTGCCAAGTTTAACACTGACATTGCATGAGTCCTCAAACAGTGGTCCTCAGCAACAAGGTGTGTGAGCTAAAGGAAGCAGATACTGGATGTCACCTTGGCATGTCCTGATCTAGTTAAGAGCTAACCTCCACAGGGGAAAACAGTTATTTAAAAGAATACAAGGGGTTGGGCTGAGTGGCTCACGCCTATAATCCTAGCATTCTGGGAGGCTGTGATGGGTGGATTAATTGAGACCAGGAATTTGAGACCAGTTTAGGCAAGCTGAAAAACCCCATCTTTAAAAATAGCTGGGCATTGTTGCAGGTGCCTATAATTCCAGGTACTCCGGAGGCTGAAGCAAGAAGATGACTTGAGTCCAAGAGTTTGAAGTTTGAGTTTGCTGCAAGCTATTACGCCATGGCACTCAACCCCAGGGCAACCAAGTGAGACTCTCAAAAAGAAAAGAAAACCCCACACAATTTCTTTGAAGGGGAGAGGTCAAGTGCATGGAAGGAAGGGGACTCTGCAACCCCACATGGTAATGTTTTTGGGGAATGGCACCTGCTGTGTTAACATATGCTGCAGTGGGGATAAAGGAAATACCTAAATACTTGGCGGTTGGAAGTGTCTCAGCTGAAATGGTTTTCTTGTCCCAACCAAGAGCATCCTCACTTCTCTGGGCAACCCACCTGCAATTACAGTTGGCAAGGAAATCTGAAAGGCCAGCCACCTCACTCCAATACAGGACACCTCTGGACCATGCCGGTTTCAGAGGTCTCCGTCGGGTTAGCTGAGAGAATTTCATGGTGATTCAATGGCAGCCCATCCTCTCTGCCAAGTTTTTCCTCTTCCTTCTCGAGAGTAACCTAGATGTTAATCTTTATCTCAGAATCTATCTGCCTGGGGCCCCAAAATAAGATAATGTGCTCAAATGCTTTGGAAACAACAGAGCAACATATTCTTATAAATTGTATTTCTGAGCAGATGAGCTGACTTTTGTTTTCTTAGCCACCTATTCATAGCTGTTCCGTGTTGTTTTTTTAAAAAGTCTTTAGGATTCTACTAAAATTCTTCTTAGGGTAAATAGCACCATGGCACAGATTAATCTTTTAAAATTCAGAAACGAAGGAATAGTCATCAATTGTGCATCTCAATATTTTATGTGAAAAATTAATACCTAGATATCCCCCAGTCTTTACTGCCACTATAAAGAAGGCCACGCAGACCCCCAAATAGTGTTCTTTGGTGATTAACTGAGTATTTGCATCTTGCTCATCATTCATGCTTGCACATTATGCTACCTAAGGCCTTTTTCTCAGTTTTAGTAAAAACAAACCAAAAAAAAAGCAATATAAAAAAATGAAAAGCTAGAATGTCGTTTACTTTTTCATGTTAAATGAGCCAGTAATTAGAAAAAAAATAGTTAATATTCTCCTCTGAAGATTTAAATTGTGTGAATGTTTATGAAAATATTCCTTTGACACAAATAAGGGTAAACGGACAATTGGCTTTGCTGAAACCCCAGATTCCTTAGTAGGAGGCAAAAGGAGACTATTATGCTGCTTTCTCTGGAGGCATACCTGGTTGGGCTTCAGTACTTGGAAATGAGAATGACAGCATTTCTGGTGACTGCAGATACAGGAGAACAAAACTTCTTCTTGACATCTTTCTTTTCTTTCTCTCTCTCTCTCTCTTTTTTTTTTTTTTTGGTAGACACTGATCATAGTCACAAACTAAATGTTTAATGTTCTTGGAATAAATGAGTCTGGATTTGAGGCTGTTACCCTGGATAACATGCATAAAAAGTTCACTAACAGCAGTGGAACTATATCTTTTCTGTAGTGCCATCCACACTGCGGCCTCAGATGGTCACAGGTCCTGGCAGGTAGAAACAAAATGATTCAGACTAGTTTATAAGCAATAGGGAATGGTGGGGCTTTTGGCTAACTCTTGTCTGTTAAAACACAATGATATCTAGAAGATTAGAGCAGCTATTTGCTGTCTGTTTTACACTCCCAGCCAATCTTTTACTTAAAGTCTTAGGTTTAGGAGGGGGAAGGAGAAAAGACTTGTAAGTTGTTTATGGGTCTCCAAATGTGGCAACCTGCTTTTTAGGATCGGAGTTTCCTTTGTCATTACCATGGATGTTGGAAATGCAGGGAAAACTAAGTCCTGTAACTCACCTTGGTTCTGATGTTAACTGCCAACTTCCTATTTTATTCATTTTAAAAATGGACAACTAATCTCTACCTCATGTCTCTTAGCTTAGAATAGAAAGAGTAGCACAGATTTGGGAAGATTTCAGCCAGGAGGAGTCCTGAGTGATACGGATAGGGCTTAGAAATTCCTTACAGCCGAGATCATCAGAAAACCTGGGTTCAGCTGCCTCTTACTTAATCTGGGATGATACCTGTGCTGTGTGACATTGTGTTGCTGTTTTGTAAATACCTCATCTATGACGTGTATGATACTTGTTGTGGGATAACATAATGGAAGGACTGTTAACAGATGGAGAAAGGGAGAAGAGAACAGAAATGCACAATTAACTGGGAACAACAGCAAATGTATTAGCTGACATTGTCTCCTTTTAAACTGATGTCCTTACATCATTTACAATAACAGCTGGGGAGGTAATATCTGAACCCCATTTTACAGATAAAGAAATTAAACAGAAGTTTGAGTGACTTGCCCAATATCTTGGAGCTAGTAAGAGATGAAGCCAGGGTTTCAATCCAGGTTTAAATCTGGATGCATTCTCTGTGGCTTATTCTCTTAACCAATGCAAATTACACATCGTGACAGTTTGACTCAGGAGTCACTAAATCTTCCAGTTTATTGGAAGCAGGACACAAAAGATAAATATCAACCTCAGAAAGTTAGTGTTTAGGAACAACCTGGGAGAAGTCTTTATTTTTCCATCTTCCAAGAAATGATCCCAATATGTATCTCCACCTATATCTCAAAATCAGAGCATTGGAAACTACCACAATGATATCCATAAACCTTCTGATATCCATAATTCAATATCCCAACACTACCCTTAACTCCATAGTGATTTTAATTATAGCAACTTATTATTAAAAATTTACTCTTAACCAGGCACTGTGCCAAATCTTTTCTATGCTTTAACATATTTAACTGTTAATGCTGCTTAATTTTTTTACCTTCCTTCTTCCTATGTATGAGCATTTATCCCAGTTTCCCTTCCTGCCTATGATTCCATGGTTTCTCTTCTTTTAGACCTTTCCCAAATCTATATTCTGGCTCTACCCTCTGTTGAACTCCTACCTCCACATTTGAGACCATCTGCTCCCCAAGTTCATCCTAATGTTGGGTGGGCAGATCTATTCCATTTATTTTTATCAAAATTGAACCTGTCATCTTAAATTGTTCCTTCTAATGACTATTAATGGAACTTCCATCCTTCCCATCTGCTGACTGGAACCATCTTCTACACATTTCTCTCTGCAAATGCTTTCAAGTCCTATGGAATGATAACTCCTTCAATCCCTTTGTCAATCATCTTCTTTGCTTTACTAAACTTGCCACTAAGTTTTCAAGTGTCTATCAGATTTCTAAGGACTCCAGTGTCTGAATCTATCTCACCCCGGCCTGCATACTTGACTCTTCTTCCTGGAGTTTCTCATCCTGTATCCTCTACTCTGAGAAAACTTAATCGCAGTTCCCCAAGTAAACAGTGCCATTTTCTCCCAGTATTTTCTTGCTTGCACTATTTCACCCACCATGAATACTTTTCCTTACTAAAATCCTGTCTATTTTTTCAAGTTCAACTTAAAGGTCTTCCATAAACTCTTTAATGATTGCCCAAGGAAAGGCAATTACTGTTCGTGAAAACCTCATGACACAGTTGTCATATGGCCCTTAATGTTTAACATGGCTTATATTTATTTGCATGCATATTTTATTATACAAAACTACGTGACATTCAATAGCAACAGGCAGCGTATCCTGCAGACTTATCACTGAATCCGCGTCCTGGGTGGGAAGGATATTCTCAAATTAGAACTTGGAAAGGTGCAGGCAGTGCATAGAGCTGCCACAGAGATGGGACTCCCCAGCCTGCTAAAAAGGGCCTCTGGAAAGGAACCGTGATCTTTCGCAGCAGGTCTGCTCAGTCCGTGGCAATCGTGTAGGGAGGGTTCCATATAGGGAGGGTTCAAGGGTGGTGAATTCTGCACCTTTACCTCCTCTGAACTCTCCTGCTTGCACAGATTGGTCAAACTCAACCTGGGGCCAAGACAAAGACAAAGGTTGAGAAAGGAAAATGGTACCTAGAAGGCCATACTGAAGACATATGAAACAATCATTAAAACCAGATGTTTACTGATGCTCTACTAAATTGCAACTACAATGGCATCTTGAGGTCCAGCTAATTTCCTTCATGAAGCATACTGCTTGCATTCTGCTCAAGGCAGTGATAAAGGAAATAGAATTAATCTCTCCTCTGTCTCATCATCTTTGCGGTGAACAAAACGACTTTGGTATTGAACTGATGCTGACGGAGAGTATTTGTTTGTTCCCCCAGCTTTAGTGAGGTGTAGTTGACAGATCAATTGTATTGTCTTGGTATAGCCATTATGGAAAATAGTATGGAGGCCCTCAAATTAAAAATAGAACTATGTGATTCAGCAGTTCTACTTCTGGATATATATCGAAAGGAAATTGGAATCTTAAGAGATAGCAGGACTCCCATATTTCTGCATTATTCATAACATATTGTTTTAAAATTTAGATTTTTTTAAAATGACGATTTTCTGAGGGGGAAAAAAGGCTGTAGAAAAACCTACTTGGTTACTAAGTTTCACCCATCTCTTACCAAAGGTTATAAAAAGTCAGGATTTATTTTCCTTTCTAACTTGCTATTTACCTTGAACTCACGGTGGTGGCCTCTTTTTGTAGATCCCCAAATGTGTAAGTCAAAGACAAAGCAAGGTGACACCCGAGGTTATGAATGTTCTGCTCATGACTTTGTGAAAATGTATTATTGAGCTTCTGACACTGACTTGTGTAGATATTTCTGAGATACTGTTTTTAAATAAAGAAAACCCCCACTAGCATGCAAACACAAAACCACTAACTTAACATTGAAATATACTGTAGTACGAGACATAATAAACCTTTACGTAGATATTTATAAATCATGTTTAGTTAAATACGTACCATTTACATAAACTAAGAGTAAAAATATCTCTAAAGGAAGTGTGACATTAAACTATCAAAATGAAGAAAACTTACCTAATAGTTTACAGGATTACAATTATGACTGATCACTTTCCTAGTCATCAATTCACTTGATTTTTAGTTGCTATGTATCATCCAGAGCATTCCTCCCTTTTTTTGAACAATACTGATGTTGGCTGCTTCTCATTGCTACTAGTTACTAATATGATATAAATCAACAATAAATGCCATGTGCTCTAAATACATAAAGGATGGCCAGTTGTGGGGTGTAGTTTATGGCAAGATTCATGGTTTATTTTCAGGAGGCTGATAAATCCTGTAAAACAAAACAAACTTTCTCCCCTTAATTGCTATTCAGAGGGCTCTAATTCATCAAAGATGAAGCGATGTTATGGAGCAATTTCGTGCCTCTTCTCTTTTCTCCAGGTAGAAAAACTCCAAACTCTCCCAATATCCTCTAGGCGAAGAGAATCAGATATTGATTTCATTGCCTTTGTCCTTGAAAAGCTCATTCCGTGTAGCAGATGGCTGGCTGGCCCCCACCGTGGCACCATTCTCTCACATAGCATAGAGATATGTTGGAGGCCGCTGATTGGATCAAACATGGACTGCGTTCCCCAGGTCACCTTGTATCTTAAAGGTGCTGTGTGACTCTTGCCCGGGGAATGGGAGTCGATGTGACATGTGCCTGCCAGGTCACAGTAGTTTAAAAGGAAGACCTGTCTTCCAAAGCTCTAAAGAAAGGCAACACCACAAGAATAGGAATCGGGTCCCTAATGGCCAAGGCAAAACCATCCATTGACCAGGATATTTTTCCAAAAACTGTTGTGAGTGATCAGTTTCTTTTAAAATGGTGTGTGTGTGTATATACGGAATCATTAGCTATAAAGGAAATCATCTTTTGCAACAACAAGGTTGGAACTGGAGATTATTCCAGCGGAATGACGCACACTCAGATACAGTGGAGTGATCCACTGGACTCTGGGGGCGGGAGGGGAGCGTGGGATGAAAAAGTATCTGGGTACTATGAACACTAATCAGCTGATGGTTACAAAGTCCAGACTTCAGTGCTATGAAACATGTGCACTTGTATCGCTGAATCTCTACAAACAAACTTTTTGTATTCTGTCTGAGATAAGAGCATCATAATTAAATACCATATCATTTATAATATACAATACATCTATATCATATAATTTCTATAGGGGCATGTGTATATATTAATGGTGTGTATATGCATATACACATGGTCTAGATAAAATGAAATTATTTCCTTTTGTGGTGTTTTGAGATGGTCTATTCTCTGTTGTTCCAAGCTAGAATACCTGTGGTGTTGTTGCTCATAGCTATCTACTCCTGCACTCAAGTGATCTGATCCTCCTGCCTCAACCACCTGTGGCAGGGACCATAGGCACCTGCCACAATGCCCAACTAAGTTTTCTGTTTTTAATAGACAGGGTTATGCTCTTGCTCATGCTGGTCTTGAACTCCTGAGCTCAATCAATCCTCCTGACTTAGTGTCCTGGACTGTTAGGATTCCAGGTAGGAGCCACCATGCCCAGTCTCTACTTCCCTTTAAGTCAAAGTTTTGAAAGATGAAAAACAAAGATTACTGTTGCTTTTATTTTTACCTGCTATTCATATATCTGAGTAAAACTAGGGGCAGTAGGAGTTACAGAAAACTGATACTGGTTACCTTTAAAAAGCCGTCTCTTGATTTTTAATTACATCTAGAACATGATTAGCTTGCGCACAAGAGGAAGAAAGCCTAGTAATTTAGTATTTAAGTATCAGTATTAATTACCATTTGAAGAAATGTGTGATTGTACAAATTGCTCAATGATTACAAAAGAATCTGCATTTGCAAACAAATGTCTGTGCAATTTTCCTGGTAAGCACCACTTACAGAATTAGAAAAGTATAGCCCTTGAAATCAGACAAGCCGTTCCGATGATTTTTGGTCTAGCTTTAGAAGTGTTGTGTTGTGACTGCATCCACGTCTAAGACATTTGAGAACCACCTGGATGTCTGTCCTCCCCTGTATGACCTGTCATTACTTTTATCCCTAGAAGAAGCTCTCCTAAACATTTACATAAAACCCCTATCTTGACTGCCTCTGATAGCAATGAGCACCCCATACATTTGCTCCCTTATGCTGTGAGCTTGTGAGATTTGTCTTTACCCCGCCTCCAGTTCATCTCTGGCCATTCTTTTAAAATTACTTCCATATAACTTTTGTGCTTCCTATTTCACAAACCATTGAATCTCTTCATGGCCATCGATGACTTTCAGATTTCTATATCCCAAGGTCAGTTTCGGCCTTCGTCTTACCTGACCCACCTGCAGGATTTGACACAGTTGAGTTTTTCCTTTCTGCTGCATTTTCTTTTTTCTTTTTTTTTTTTTTAAATAATTTTATTGAATCATAATTATGTACATTGGTGTAATCACAGGGCACGATTCATATACATTCAGAAATATTTTGATCATACTGTTACAGATATCCTTCATGGCATTTCCTTGATCACTATATAGAGACATTAATACTC
>CAUYON010176348.1:0-15289 GCA_963573935.1 Arctocebus calabarensis
TAGTCCCAGCTACTTGGGAGGCAGAGGCAGGAGACTCGCTTGAGCCCAGGAATTGGAGGTTGCTGTGAGCTGTGATGCCACGGCACTCTATCCAGGGTGACAGCTTGAGGCTCTGTCTCCAAAAAAAAAAAAAAAAAAGAATTGTTTTGGATCCACCCCGGGGTAGGGCAGGGATGACAACAGCTTAACACATACCCCTGCTCCCTGGTCAGGCCTGTGGCGGCCACGGGGGCATAAGTGGAGGATTTACTTCCTATTACCCTCCAGAGCAGGAACAGCTGCTGCTAATACACGGCCATTCCCCTGTGCTGGTTTTCAGATGTTTACAGTCAGAATTCACGTCCCTTAGACTGGTGGGAGGTTTGAGTGGGCATCGCCTCCTTCTGCTTGGCCAGACACAGGGCTGTGTGTGCTCTGAGCTTAGGCTCACTCAGGAGAAAAATAAGGTCGGTGTCCATGTACCCAGGAATCCCATGGGGGAGGCCTGCCCTCCACCTGCAAGTCCCCATGGCTATCTGAGACGTTGGCAGCAGGAGCCTAAAGTGCAGGCCACGTTGTTTGGTGCTGATGTTGGTGTGACATGCTGGTGACTGTGATCTCCCAGTGAAGATGAAGGACACAGAAACCATAACTCACCTTAGAACCCAGGCCTGCACCACCTCACTGCTCTGAGCTGAGCACAGGCCACGTCCTGGGTTTCAGCCCAGCTCCACTTGGTGTGATGGCCACAGAGTTTGAAACCTGAGAAAGTGTTGGGGACCCTTCTCTAAAGGTATATCAGCCTGTTTAGTTGTCAGCCCTGTCTCACCACCATCTAAAGTTCAGGGCTTCACTTCCAAATACCAGCACAGAATTCCTGCCCTGCCATATGCCCTAGACACCACAATGTGGACTCTCCATTGGAAATAACCTACATATCCAACCACAGGGACAGGGTGAATAAATAACTGTGTAGCACAGCTGTACAGGTCAGTATCACGCAGCTAGCAAGAATAAGGTTTGGGGCCCACACCTGTAATCCTAGCTCTCTGGGCTGAGGTGGGTGGATCGCCTGAGCTCAGGAATTTGAGACCAGCCTGAGCAAGAGTGAGACCTTGTCTCTACTAAAATTAGAAAAACTAGTCAGGGCTCGGCGCCTGTGGCTCAACGGGCTAAGGCGCCAGCCATGTACACCTGAGCTGGCAGGTTCGAATCCAGCCCGGGCCCGCCAAACAACAATGACGGCTGCAACCAAAAAAAAAAAAATGGCCGGGCATTGTGGCAGGTGCCTGTAGTCCCAGCTACTTGGGAGGCAGAGGCAGGAGAGTCACTTGAGCCCAGGAATTGGAGGTTGCTGTGAGCTGTGATGCCAGAGCACTCTACCCAGGGTGACAGCTTGAGGCTCTGTCTCAAAAAAAAAAAAAAAAGAAAGAAAGAAAAACTAGTCAGGCATTGTGGCAGGTGCCTGTAGTCCCAGCTCTTCAGAGGCTGAGGCGGGAGGATCACTTGAGCCCAGAATTTTGAGGTTACAGTGAGCTATGATCGAGCCACTGCACTCTAGCCTGGACAATGAGTAAGACTATCTCAAATTAAATAAAAATAAATAGGCTCGGCGCCTGTGGCTCAATGGGCTAAGGCGCCAGCCACGTACACCTGAGCTGGCGGGTTCAAATCCAGCCCGGACCCGCCAAACAACAATAACGGCTGCAAACAAAAAAATGGCCGGGTGTTGTGGCAGGTGCCTGTGGTCCCAGCTACTTGGGAGGCAGAGGCGAGAGACTTGCTTGAGCCCAGGAATTGGAGGTTGCTGTGAGCTGTGATGCCGTGGCACTCTATCCAGGGTGACAGCTTGAGGCTCTGTCTCAAAAAAATTAAATAAAATTAAATAAATAAATAAATAAATGTAAGAATATCACAGAAAAATGTGACACGTTTCTTAAAAACACAAGTTATTTAACAGCGTGGTATTATTTCTGTGTGTGTGTGTGTAAAAATGGTTAGAAAAGTATGCCCAAGTAGCAAGCAGAAGTTATTTATCTCTAGGTTATGGGATTATAAGTTATTTTTCATTTTTATTTTTGTCTACCAGTCTTTTCTCAATTTGGGTTTTTTTTTGTTTTTTTGTTTTTTTTGAGACACAGCCTCAAGCTATTGCCCTGGGTAGAGTGCTGTGGCGTCACAACTCACAGCAACCTCCAACTCCTGGGCTTAAGCGATTCTCTTGCCTCAGTCTCCCAAGTAGCTGGGACTACAGGCACCCGCCACAAAGCCTGGCTATTTTTTGGTTGTAGTTGTTATTGTTTGGCAGGCCCAGGCTGGATTCAAACCCGCTAGCTCTGGTGTATGTGGCTGGCGCGTTAGCCGCTTGAGCTACAGGCACCGAACCTCAATTTGGGGTTTTTTACCTCTAACATCCTGTTACATTGATTTTATCCAAAACATTCAGGTCTGACATTCCTCAATAATCTCCCTGCCTCATCTCTAGAAAATTGAATGGCCTGTCTTTGGCCACTGCTAAAATTGTCAGTAAACGGTCCCTGTAAAAACGATTATACCTGGGATATTTCTGCATTTATTTGGTAAAATTGCCATTGAAAATGTTTTTCATTAGGGTGACGCCCCTCATGTAAAGCCCTAGATAACTCTCAGAGTTCAGGGGCAGAAAGTTTCTCTCTTGGAATGAACAGGTTACTTTCTCTCCTCCGGCAGTGAGGGCTGTGTTTAGCAATGAGATAGTGAATGTCCCCAGTGATTCCCCAATCTGTGCTTACAGGGAGTCATTTTCTTTTTTTCTTTTTTCTTTTTTTTGAGACAGAGCCTCAAACTCTCACCCTGGGTAGAGTGCCATGGCATCACAGCTCACAGCAACCTCCAACTCCTGGGCTCAAGCAATTCTCCTGCCTCCGCCTCCCAAGTAACTGGGACTACAGGCACCCGCCACAATGCCCAACTATTTTCTGGTTGCAGTCGTCATTGTTGTTTGGCGGGCCCAGGCTGGATTCGAACCTGCCAGCTTAGGTGTATGTGGCTGGCGCCTTAGCCGCTTGAGCCATAGGCGCTGAGCCTACAGGGAATCATTTTCTAACCTTAGCCATCTGCTATGATATGTCCCTTTCTCTCCGTTTTAATGACCTGATTTTCCACGTAATATTGAACTGTATAGCACGGCCATTCATTTACCCTGTCCCTGTAGGTGGACGTGTAGACTATTTCCAATGGAGAGTCTACATTGTGGTATCTAGGGCGTGTGGCAGGGCAGGAATTCTATGTGGATATTTGGAAGTGAAGCCCTGAACTTCAGATGGTGGTGGGACAGAGCTGACAGCTAAACAGGTTGACATACCCCCACACCACAAATAGAAGTATGACTTTTTATTTATTTTGTCACCCTCAGTAGAGTGCCGTAGCATCACAGCTCACAGCAACCTCAAACGCATGGGCTCAAGCCATTCTCCTGCCTTAGCCTCCCAAGTAGCTGGGACTACAGGCTCCTGCCACAACGCCCAGCTGTTTTTTGGTTGCAGTTGTCATTGTTGTTTAGCAGGCCCGGTAGCCTCGGTGTATGTAGCCGGCGCCCTACTCACTGAGCTACAGGCGTCAATGACTTTCTTATATACAGTGCTATCCTTTTCTCCCTATGAGTTAAGTCCTTTTTAAATTTTTTGTTTTCTTTTTCTCTCTAGTCATTGACTTAAAGCTTAAGGTTAAGTCCTTTTCGAAAGCAGGTGGGAACTAAACAGCTGGAATGTCCTTCCTTCCTTTATAACCTAAGATGCTTTAAAGCGGGAATATGGCTTTTCCTATGTATGTCACCAGGCCCTAGAGCAGTGATCAATAAAAATTGGGTGGGTGGACAGATGGGTGGATGAAGGAAGGATGAACGGATGGATGGGTAAACAAGGAGAACCAAGGTAGGAAGGGCTGTTTCTAGAGCACCATCCACACAGCCACAGTGGCTCCTGTCCCTCCTGGCCAGCAGATGCTGTTCCCTCCTGCTGCTCTATTTGCTGACAGCTCACTTCTCCTGTGAGGTGGAGCTGAAACTTCTGACCTGGCCAGTGGTCCTCAGCCCTGCTGACTGGGTTCATATACTTCCTGTCCCAGCCCTGCTTCTCTTCCCTCCTCCTAATTTGAACTTTTACTTATTTGTCCATATTTTTGAAATGACAGCTGATTAGTGGTGATTACTCTGTATCTGCAGGTTCTGCGTGGCCCTGGCTGAACAGGTGCTTGAGGTAGTGAGGGAGCTTCCGTGAATCTGGGCAGGCCATTCCTTGTTGGGACTATTCCTATAGGGTCCTACTTGAGTAGCCTCCTAGGCTCATTCAGAAGAAGTTAGAGCCAGTGTGAACATACCCTAAACCACATTTTTAGCTGACCTTAAAACCAAGTCTTTAATTGTTTTATCTAGATGTCATCCTTTAGTCACAGCTCCATGTTTTACAGAAAGCTTTAGGAGCCAGGGGCTCTCGTCTGGACTCCACCAGGACGCCCCATGCAGCTGTCTGTAAAAACGGGTTCATTACCAGCCCTTCCTCACTCCCCCATCATTGCAAAGATAAGTAACATATATAGCAAAGTCACTCAGAAAGAAAGTACTGATTCTCTAGAACATTTGAGACAGGTGAAAGAGGGTTTCTCAGAGTCCTGTGGGTTGCTGTCACTTACACGACTACCAGCTGAGATTGGCTACTGCAGAAAAAGCCATGTTACATCCCGTGCAACTTGTTTCTTGTTCCAAGAAATTACCACCTGTATCTAGTGAGTCTGGATATGGGACCCCCATGCCCCCCCCCCCCCACACACACACCATGCACAGGGTTGTGGAGGAGCATGGTGGGATGTCCGTTCTCAGGCAGGAATCATCTCCCAGCTGTCCCTGCCCATTCCCTCCTGAAGGGAGAGCACTGACCGAGCTTGTGGTTTACCTCCTGCAGGAACAGCTTGAGAACTACGACTTCACCAAATTCCACTCGCTGAAGCCCAAGCTCATCGAGGCTGTAGACAACATGCTGAGCAACAAGATCTCGTCCCTGATGAGCCTCATCAGCCAGGAGGAGACGAGCATGCCCACGCAGCTCGTGCAGGGCGGCGCCTTCGAGGGCACCTCCGAGGGCCCCTTCAACCAGGGCTACGGGGAGGGCGCCAAGGAGGGTGCCGACGAGGAGGAATGGGTCGTGGCCAAAGACAAGCCTGCCTACGATGAGCTCTTCTACACTCTGTCGCCCGTCAACGGCAAGATAACGGGTGTCAACGCCAAGAAGGAGATGGTGACCTCCAAGCTGCCCAACAGCGTTCTGGGCAAGATCTGGAAGCTGGCCGACTGTGACTGCGATGGCATGCTGGACGAGGAGGAGTTTGCGCTGGCCAAGCACCTCATCAAGATCAAGCTCGATGGCTACGAGCTGCCCAACAGTCTGCCCCCCCACCTGGTGCCCCCATCTCACAGGAAGTCCCTGCTGAAGACTGACTAAGTTGCAGGCCAAAGGACCAGGCAGGCCACGGCGGGGGAGTCAGTGGACCTGGGCCTGAGGCCTGCTCTGTCACTGACTCATTGAAGGACCTTGAGCAAGGCACTGCCCGCTCTGTGCCTCAGTTTCCCCATCTATAGAATGGGGAGGACAGACACTGGACACTAGATGAGGTCTTTTCACCTTCAGAATTCCGAGTTTCTATTAAAATGTTGGTGGGGGGTGCCAAGGAAGGATAAGGAGATTGAAGGGTTGAAAAGAAAGGGAAATTGTCCAGAGAGTACTCAGCAGCATGGAGAAACACATGGAGATGGGCTTGGTGGACTCCCAGGGACCCTGGGGGAGTGGGCTGGGCTTGCCAGGAGTAGCTGGGTCTGTGGGGCTCCCTGGGCTGCTTGTCATCATGAATGACCTCCGGAGCACCTGTCTGTTCCTCAGAGGGCTCTGGGGGGCAGCAAAGACTATCTTAATTTATTTTGTTTTCTTCTATATTTAGAGTGGGGAAAAAAATAGAGCAGAGTTTCTGCTCTCTCCAGAATGTCTACCAAAGAGAAGAAGACTGATGTCCCCAGGTTTGGGAGGAGGATGCTCTGTGTCTGCCTTCGGCAGGCCCCCGCAGAGTGGACAGCCGAGCCCCGGGGCCCCTCTCTCCCAGCACCCCGCTGACCAGATCACCAGCCCTCCCAGGCCTTCCTTCTGCGGCCTTCCCAGTAAAGCTGTATTGGATTAGGAATTTGGAACTCAACAACCATAATAAACCCCAGCAAGACTTCCAGTTTACATTTCAAGTCATGGAAGGAAAAGAGGTGGTTGCAGTCTGGAAGGAAAAGAGGTGGTTCTCCTCTGTGGCCCTGTCCCTCAACCGTTAAATGTCCCCCAACCCACCTTGGTTGAGGACAGGATTTAAATTCAGTGAAAACCTGTCTTGCTGTGTGCAGTGTCCCAGGCCCTGTGGATACAGGCGAATGAGAGACCAGCCTTGTCCTGGACTGGTAGAAGAGATCAGTCTGCCAGAGTTAGACATTGTTTTTGTAAAAACAGGCATTTATTATGTCCAGTGATTTTTTTTTTCCCCCTCCATAGGATAAAAACCTTTATATAGAAACAAAGTGGAATCTTATATATAAAACTCTTTCCTTTGAATCGGCTAACCCCAAGAGTTGGAGGTTGCTGTGAGCTGTGTGACGCCACGGCACTCTACCGAGGGCAATAAAGTGAGACTCTATGTCTACAAAAAACAAACAACAACAAAAAAACTCTTTCCTTTAAGGATTTGGGCTCCCCCGAGTAAACCTCCCTGGACCTCCTGTTCAGATGCCCCTGTCAGGAGAAGGTCATTCATTCTTACCACCACCCTCCTCACTCTGTGGATACCAGCAGGGGGAGGCAGGTGCCTTTCAACATTATTATTTATACAATAAGAGAGACACAAAATAGCAATGGCCACATGGCATGGGGCCCTGCTGGCACTAGAAATGAATGCAGTTTTCTTGTCACCTACCTCTGGTAACATCAAGGCCAGAGCTGAAGATTTAAGAGCAAATAGATACGTATTGATGAGTGAAAGCATTTATGTCCAGATGCCAACCGTCATATTCCCTAGTTTACTTTCTAAATGGTTTTTTTTTTTTTTTTTGAGACAGGGTCTCACCATGTCGCCCTTGGTAGAGTCCAGTGGCATCACAGCTCACAGCAACCTCAAATTCCTGGGCTCAAGCTGTTCTCTTGCCTCAGCCTCCCAAGTAACTGGGACTACAGGTGCCTGCCACAAAACCTGGCTATACTTTTTGTTGCAGTTGTCGTTGTTTAGCCGGCCTGGGCCGGGTTTGAACCTGCCACCCTCAGTTTATGTGGCTGACGCCATAACCACTGTGCTACAGGCGCCAAGCCTACTTTTATTTTCTAAATAGTTTTAAGAGAAGTAAATGTATAACATGACTTCTTTAGTCTCATAATGAGAACTTTGAAGTGAGCAAAATACACAGAAAAGAAACACATTTAATTCCAGTACTGTAACATGAGCAAACAGTTCTGTGAGCGCTGGATGACTGCCCCTAGTTGCACACAGCAGAGGCCACCAAAGGGTAAGTTGAAGAGAGAGAGTTCATTTGTCCAAAGACTTAGAGATGCCAGTGAGGGCTGATTTTCCATTCAGAATTTTCTTCTACTCTGCTCAATTGTCATATATAAGCATAAAATTTGTATAACTATGTACGTCATGTGAGTATTTTTGAAGTTGATCGATGTGCACCATGTAGATATAGCCAGGTTTTGTCTGTGTAGACACAGGGAACACTTTTCTTAGGGGCAGCAGTCTGAGGTTTCTGGTCTCCCTGTGGAAGGAACCTTCCCAGGGCATGTGACCTCCCAACCCCCACTCGCTCAGATGGGAGAGACCTCTGACAGCTGGATTCTTTCTCTGCTGGGACTTGGTGATGTTCTTGGGGGAAAAAAAGGAAATTGTGCATCCATTTTCCTTAATACCTTCTTTTACAACATGAAGTCGTTTATCATGAAAAGTTCGCTGGAAAGGCAAACACTAGAAAACATTCGGGATGGGGACCGATTTGTGTCTTCCTAGGATGGCACAAAGTTCCCTGAGTCTGGGTCCAAACTGCCATTTATCCCTGACACAGCAGGGGCCTGGGGCCACCCCCATGGTCTGCTCCCCAAGGCTGTGTTGCCCTTCCCCTACCACCCCAATTTCCAAACCCCCTGCCCAGCAAGTTTCTGTGTGACAGGGAGGATGGAAGTGCCTAAAGTTTTAGTAGAACTGTAAAACTAGCTTAGCACCCTCCACAGAAGAAAATCTAAAAACGTCGAGGCCCTACTTTCTACACAGCATATAGCATCACATAACGCAAGCCTCGCAGTCTTGAATTTAGAGAGGAAATGAAAATGTTACCCTGTTCCTCCCAAAGCCAAGTCCCAAGTTGTCAACCTGCCAGTGGGGTCCTCCCGACCCTATCTGCAAAGAAATGTTGCACTAAGACTTGCTGAAACTCCCCAGCTCCACGGGGACACGCAGATGTCCCACCTGCTTCCACCCATGCCCCAACCTGGCAGCGTCTGGCAGCTCTTTTCTCTGAAGACTCCAAACGCACCGCACGTGGACGGCCCAGGAGCAGCAGCATGCTTCACAGGGGAGGGCCGTTCATTGGTTCACTTTGCTTCTCCAGGGTGGGACTCCATCCTCTTGAACACTGGAGTGGGGCTATGGTTCAAGGAGTTGAATTCTTACACTGTATCGTGGGGCTGGGTGTCCAGGGGGTGAGAGAGAGCTAAGGAGAAGCAAAATGCCTCCTGCGCTGCCCCCAATTCCCACCCCTGTCACCAGGCCCAGCTGCCCTGTCTACAGTCCCCTCCTCTGCTTCTGTGGGGCCTCTGAGGGCACAAAAAGGGGGTGTCTGCCACACCCAGACATACAGAAGTCCACTGCCCAGGGACAACTACTGCCTGGACATTTCCACCCCACACTCTCAATGCTCCTTCCTTATGCCCAGGAGCCACCTGGGACGTACTGCCTTGAAGATGAGGAAAGCATTTTACGTTTGTTTCCTTCATGGAATGTAGCAGAATGGCCTTCTTAGGGCTCATAACCACTGAGTTTGTTCAATAATAATAAACTGGCCTAATTTAAGAGTGTATCAGGTTACATGTCAATTAACCAATGCAACTAATACACAGTGCTTCTATTTTTTTTTTCATTTTGTAATCTTAGAAGTGTAAAAAAAAACGCAATCTGCTGACTAATAAACTCGTGGAAAAGCACTACTATTCTCCCCTTGGCTCTGGCTTCCAGTGGCGGCATGCCAGCCACCCAGGCGTAAAGTGTGGATCCCTGTATCCAGTTTGAAATGAGATAGAGGAGTGACGTGGCCTGTGAACCACCCATCCTTTTCCTGCGCCCTCTGGTGGGGAACAGGAGCCTCCCTAAATGGGGCTGTTCTGGAAGGAAAGTAGCTCCACCACCTGAGGGCCCTGGAGGGCAGAGCGGACAGCACAGGCAACAGAGACCAGGTGTGCAAACAGGCTGGAGGGAGGCCCAAGCCCAGCTCCTGGTTGGAAACCAAGACAGGAGGGAGTCACAGAGGTGGGCACTTCAGGGGCTGGGGACAAAGCATGCCTGAGCAGTCTCTCAGGAGGCTTGGGAAGAGCCCTGGGTGGCTGGCATTGCTTCTGCCCACCCCACACCTCACAGGTGTGTCCCGACCATAGTAAACATTGGATTTTTCCCTTTGACACTATCTACCTTCTGAGTTATCCAGAGCTGGAATTTCCTTTGCGGAGCATTCCCTGCTTCCCATCCTCACTCTGAGCCATGAGGTTTGAGTGATAGAGACCCCATCCCCTTAGTCACAGATAATTGGTTCAGGAATGGACACATGACCTAATTAAAGCCTATAAGTGCCAGACCCCCAGGCTTCTCTTCCAGCTCTCTGGGGAGTTGCTTTCTCTTCTCTGAGCTGTGCAGTGAAAAGAAGTGAGCCTATTGGCATAACAACAATCAATGGCATTAAGAGAAGTGTCCAGAGCTTCAGGCAGCAGAGGTTTGAGGCCATCCTGGCAGAAGCCACCCTGTAGAACATGAAGATGAAGGAGGCATTGAGAGAAGTAGAGGAAATCCAGGCCTATGATGACATCTGAGCTGCTGGATCAAACCTCACCTGAAGTCCTCCTGTCCCGCTGGGTTTTTCAGTAATGTGGGCCAATACATTCACTTTATACCATTTAAACCAGTTCAACTTGAGATTTCAGCTTTACTTGCAATATGAATAATTTAAACTTTCTACTGACCAACAGGGTTCTCATTTCTCCAGGGGCTATAATCAGTCATGGCCAAACAGGAACTGGTCTTCATAGGGTGTGCAGTGGCTTTAGCTGCAGTTGAGCTAGGAAGGAAGAAAGGCAGACCCCAACCCCATCCAACAACTTCAAATATAGCAAAGTCTGTTGAAATCTATCATGCAGTTCAGCCTGTCCCCTCATGTTCACAACACCACACAAGATGCCATGGGCCAAGGGCCTTAACAAGAGGAGAACAAGCTCAGTTATCCCTAGACTGGAGGGTGGGGCTTCCTGGAAACAGGGTTTTACTCGGGCTGACAGGACAGGTAAAAGTGGACAATAGGGAAAGGAAAGAAACATTGTAAGCTGAGAGAAAGCTGATGCCCAGCCTTGGAACAGGAACGCTCCTGCCCAGGAAACGGAGGGAGGACCGCAGGGAGCACCCTAGGGAAAGTGGGGGCAGATGAGCCTGCTTAGATAAACTGGGAGCCCTCAAAGGCGTTATTCAGCGAGTCTGACAAGCCTGGGGGTTCTTTCCTCATAGGCAATGGGGCACCTTCCCAGATGCACACAGAGCTGTGCTTTGAAAAGAAATAGAGCAGTTGTGGAACATAGGCAGAAGAAGTGCTGAGGCCCTGCAGGGGCAGTGAGAGCGGAAGGGGGAGCGCTGGAGGCACAGATGCAGCTGTCAGCGAGGAGGGAGCACAGGCCCATCTCTAGCATCCAGAAGCAGCAGCAGCAGAGAACCCCCGGGAGAGGACAACAGGAGAGGAAGTGTCTGTCAGACACAGGGAGCTGCTGCCCCACCCCAAGCCTAGGGCACTTCTCGGCACAGCCCCTCTGCCTACTGCTGTCCCCTGGGGGGTCCGGTGTGACTGCTCAGGCCCAGCTCTGGAGGGCAGGTGGTGGCTGCCACCCTTCTTTGGGCCTTGGCTGCCAGGAGCGCCGGCCTGAGGGGTATTGTCCCTCCTGTCAGAGTCTCTGGGACCGCCAGGTGGAGGTGCCCGCAGACACAGCCTAGTGATTGCTGCCCTGAGTTTGGCCAGACAACTGTGCGAAACCACAAGAATTAGAACTCACTTTTCCTCTGCATGCAGTCCGAGGGTGCTCAAGGAGGCTCCCTCTGCACCCCCTGCCTCTATAGCCTGGGCCACAGCCAGCTCTGCAGAGCCCCAGAGCCATGTCTCTGACTTTAGAGGACACTCCACTGCCTTTGCAATTCCAACTCACCCCTTCCTGGGGGAGCCCCCTGGGTTTGCAAGAACACCCAAACTTTAACCCTGTGCTAGGTATGTTACACCTCTGTCAGGCCTTGGAAACCCAAGCCTGGGGTCTGAGGATGCCCTCTGGGCTGTTCCCGGGGTCCTCACAAAGAGGACTCTGCAGAGGTGAAGAAAGGCAGCCGCAGATTGGGCAGTGGGTCCCCAGGCTTCCAATAGAGGTTCTGCCCTTGGGCGCCTCTTACCCAGACCTCAGGGCCCCATGATTCTCCCACCCAGAGCCCACAGGCTGTCCCAAGGGTCTCTGTGCCCTGGGGCCAAGACCCTATCTAGAGTTGGGGAAATTGCAGCAGGACGGGGTGGGCAGAATGATGAAGGAGGATGGGCACTGGGCCTGGAGCATTCTTGAGCCACCCCCTCCCCGTCTGGGCCATGCCCTGTGGCAGGTGGGAGGACAATGCTGCCTGTGTGCAGTCACCCTGACTCGCTGGTTCACGGGGAGGGCTGTGGCGTGGCCTCCGCCTCTCCTGACATCTCTCCCTCCCTGTGTGGTCCCTGCTAAATACCATCACCAACTGACCAGCAGGGCCTCCTCCCCAGGACCCAGACATCACCAAGGTAGGCAGTTTCCTATTTTCCTTCCACCTGCCCTAATCAACCCGAGGAGCTGCAGCCGGTTGTAGTTAAGGTACTTGGCAGCAGGGGCTCTGAGAAGAACCGTCAGGAAGGTAGGGTGGGGCAAAGCGGTCCTTGGGCCATTCAAGCACGTGGTACCAGCCAGAAGGCACCAGACCTTACTTGGCTAAGCGCCGAGCCACAACCACCACCAAAAACAGGGACAATCTGGCAAGGCAGCGCCCCCAGGCCCCTGGCAGAGTGGTCATCAGTACCTACCTCCTCCCCTGACCTCCATGCCCCCAGGTCTCTAGGCTTAGGGAAATGTCCAGTGGCCCCTCATGCCCAAGGGCTGCAGTCCTGATAGTGGGTCAGCCCCAAATGCCCAGTACACCCTGCAGCAGGAGGCCCAGCCACAGAGCTCTGGATCCCACCTGGTCCAGGCCCCACCATGGACTGTGAGTACGAGATGGGCCACATGCGCCAGCTGCAGGCCCGGCACGTGCAGATGCAGGAAAAGACTTTCACCAAGTGGATCAATAACATCTTCCGGCACGGCCAGGTGAGCACAGCCGTAGCCCACACATGGTGCCCCTAGGTCTGGCCAGTGGACCTGGGGGACAGGCTGTGGAGTCATCTGCCGGAGACTTCTCTTGACCCAGAGCTCTTTCCTCCAAAGCTGCTTCTCTGGGCTGCACCTCCCAGCTCCCAGGAGGGGACAAATGGGGAAGAATGGGGCAAACAGACACAGCACCTTTCCCCTGCTTCTCCCCAGGTGGGCATCAGGATCAAGAACCTATATGCAGAGCTGGCTGATGGCGCCCACCTCCTGCGGCTGCTGGAGCTCATCTCAGGGGAGGCACTGCCACCCCCCAGCCAGGGCCGCCTGCGTGTCCATTTTCTGGAGAACAGCAGCCGAGCGCTGGCCTTCCTCAGGTCCAAGGTGAGCCCCATGGAGAGGGCTTCTGGGTGAGGTGTGGAGACAGCAGCTGGGACAGGCTGAAGGACTGGAGCATCATTCCTAGGCTGGGCCACAGCAAAGCAGAGGAGGAGGGTCCTCTATAAAGGAGGAGCAGGTGGGACGCAGAGGTGTAGGAAGCTAAGCCTGCCCTGTACAGAACCCCTGACATGGAGGGCCCCCACTGGCTGAGGCAGGAACAAGCAACAGCCCTACTGGGACCAAAAGTGCTCCTGTCTGTGAGAAGAGAGACGTTCAGGAGTCCCAGCCAAAAGGAGCTCAGTATTTTCCTAACTTTCTCATTTCATAAATGAGGAAACAACAGGCCCAGAATTATTCACCAGGCAAAACCAACGATTAACTGGCCAGCAAAACCCAGAAGTGGAGCCGTGGGAGTCCAGTGGGGAGCAGGAAACAAAGGGAGGAGCCCTAGACAGGAAGCCTGGCAGTGAGGGAAGAGGCGGGAGATAGGAGGGGGCCAGAGCTACCTGTGAGAATCGGACAGGCCAAAGAGGTCACGGCAAAAGGAGACAAGAGCTTCAGGGCCGCAGAGGGACCCTCATGGCCAGTGTGTAGGGACTAAGCAGGGTGACAGGGCAAAGGGGGCCCTGTGCAGGGGTCATTTATATTTGGAACCAAAAATTGGGAACACCAAGGACGCCTGGAGGTGGCTATCCCTGAAGACTGTGAAGTCACTGAGCCTGAGCATGTGTGCCCATCACTTAGGTCCAGAAAGGAGCTTACACTCAGTGCCTGGGAGCCAGCGTGCAGGGGAAAGCCAGGGAGAGAAGGAGCCAAAGCAGGGGGCAGGGGCCTATAGCCCCAGCTGCAGAATGCCAGGTCCTGTTTGGTCCCAGGGACAATGACCCTGTGAGCCAGTCATCTGTGTCCGGGAACTTGGGAAGGCTATGAGCACCATGGCTTTTTTTCAGGGACATTGCAGCTGTCCCCAAGCTTTGATACACAGCATGTCACTGATAGCTGTGAAGGTGACATCCTTGTCTCTATACACATATGAGGCAAATGCTGTCAAGAAAGGACGAGGGAGTTGCCCCCAAGCACACAGTAAGCAGCAGAATGTGCACTGCACACATTTGCGGACACCTGACCATGACCATGGACATTCTGTGCCAGATGCTGGGGATACCAAAAGCAAAGCCCAGACCCTGACCTCAATGAACTTATGGTTTCCACAGGAGACAGATTAACCAAACCCAGATCAGCACGGTACTGGTAAATGTTTAATGATGGGCTCTCTGAGGGAATAAATATAGTTTATAGTATTTGCTGATTTCTACAGTATTAATACTCCTTTCATAGCGAGTTCAAGCTACCAGCACGACCTCGCTAAACTGGAAGTTGAGAGGATCAGCTCTCACGAGCTGGTGGGAGCAACCTAACACCCCACGACCACAGGCTCCAACTCCAAGCTGAGGTGGATCCAAGAGGGATCTACACGCCAGGGAGAGGAGGGAAAAGCCAGAAAGAACAAAGTGTCCTCAGAGGACAGCCGGGGATGCACCTCCTCCCACAGGCTAGGAGGCCGCTGAAGCCAGCTGTCCTCCAGTTCTTATGGAGAATCTTCCATCCCTTTCTTTCTTCATTCAGTATCTGTTGATTAATCACATACTATGTGCCAGACAGTCTACTAAGTGCTTGGGATATATCAGGGAACAAAACCAAGACCCCTGCCAGAGCAGGGAAAGGGATCAAGCATGTGTATTTGGATGGGAGGAATGGCCGTCAAGGGTAGATTTTATTTTTTTTGAGATAGAGTCCCACTATGTCGCCCTGGGTAGAGTGCTGTGACATCACAGCTCACATCAACCTCAAACTCTTGGGCTTAAGCAATTCTCTTGCCTCAGCCTCCCAAGTAGCTGGGACTATAGGCGCCCTCCACAACACTTGGCTATTTTTTGGTTATAGTTGTCATTGTTGTTTGGCAGGCCCAGGCTGGATTCGAACCTGCCAGCTCCAGTCTACATGACTGGTGCCCTAGCCGCTGAGCTACAGGCACAGAGCCTCAGGTTTAGATTTTAAATAAGGTGGTCAGAGTAAGCCTCATAGAAAAAGTGACATTTGGGCTCGGTGCCTGTGGCTCAACAGGCTAAGGCGCTAGCCACCTACACCAGAGCTGGGGGGTTCAAATCCAGCCCGGGCCTGCCAAACAACAATGACAACAACAACCGAAAAAAAAAATGGCCAAGCGTTGTGGCGGGTGCCTGTACTCCCAGCTACTTGGGCAGCTGAGGCAAGAG